>BQNB010049213.1:0-26909 GCA_026074375.1 Tanacetum coccineum
ATATATATATATATATATATATATATATTTACATATATATATCTAAACTAAACAAAATAATTATTATTACATTTATTTAACACCACCATTTAGTCCGGTTTTTATTATATAAACTTTTTATGTTATATTTATTAGCCGCTTTGTATTATCCCAAACACACCCTCATCATTAAACTGTTAAACCAAACACTCCCTTATTCGATTTCTGCTGTCCCAAACGCACCCGTTGTGAATTTCCGATAACCCAAACACCCCTTTATGCAAATCTGTCCAACCAAACGCACCCTTGTGCGTTGACTGCACAACCAAACACCCCTTTATGGTGTTTTCTTATGCCAAACGCACCCCTTGGTGCAGTTTTTAATACCAAACGCAGCCTATAGCTGCTGCCATAAAACAAACGCACCCTGTTTGGTGATTACCGCAACCAAACGCAGCCCCTTGCTGCCATTTACCAACCAAATGAACACCCCTAGCTGTTTACAACAGCTAAACGCACCTCGTGGTGTTTTTATTACAACCAAACGCACCCTATGTGGTTTTAATAACAACCAAACGCCCCTTATGTGGTGCGGCTAAGAACAAAATGCACCCTTGTGGGCGTTTTATAAAACCAAACACACGCTATTGTTGTTTATACTAAACCAAACGTACCCTATGTGCGGTTTATGAAATCAAACGCACCCTTTCCGGTGAGAACACAAACCAAACGCATCCCTTGCTATTCTGAGACCAAAACCAAGCGCACACTCGGTGCATTTACACAATCAAACGCAGCCCTTGTTGGTGAATAACGAAAGCAAACGCACCCTTGTCGATTAAAACGAAGAAACAAACACCCTCTTACGTTTTCTATTAAGCCAAACGCACCCTAAGGTGGTGGTTGTGGTGGCGTCGGTGGAGTGGTGGAGGCGCGTTGCAGCGCATGGTGGTGGGGATCGGGTAGATCGGATGATGAGAAACACTTTTGGTTTCGGCCGAAAAAGTTTTCCAATGGCGACGGCGGTGGCCGGAGGTTGGCCGGATCCGGTGGGAGCTCTCCGGAAAAAAATGGAGAGGGAGGAGAGTGTTTATATGTGTGTGTATGTTTTTATATATATATATATAATAAAAGTTATAAATTAAAGTAGCAAGTGTATATTACTTGAGGGACTAAATGTGTAACTTGTTGAGAAACTTTTATAAAATATTGGTTCGGGACTCATTTGGACTAGTTAACGGTCGATTCGAGTCACGAAACTTGCCTCATTGTTTTCCGAATCACTTTTCCAATAAAAATGAGTATTTACTTGACTAATTTTCGTAAACGTTTTATAAAATTTATTTAAACGTTTATTATTTATTTTGTATATTACTGATAACTTTGTCCGGAAAATAAAAATGAATTTTAACCCGAATATTCGCGTTATCAACAAACGCTCTTGAATAAAATGTTAAAGGATTTTATTTAATATTTTTATTAAATAAATAGTGGTAATTAAAAATAAATTTAATTACTTTTGTGTCGGTATGCGTTGTGTGCGCTGATCAAAATTTTGCGAGGCTGTTTTAGGCCTTTTCTGCTTGTTTCCATGTCTCGGGTAAAACTAAAAAGTTGTCCGGAATGTCGTTTTACATCAAATTATTTCTGAGTCCGAATCGTGAAAACGTGATTTAGTGGTTCGTTTTTGATACGACAACTTAAAAATAATCTATATCTTTTTCATTTTCAAGTCAAATAAGTTAAAAATAACTTGCACATGAGAGATGTAATAATAAATATGATTTATTATTTAAAATATGTTCCGAAAATTTTACCGGTTACACGGTAATCGCTTTTATGTGACAATAAAAGACCAAAAGTCAAAAAGTCAAATCAGACCCAAAAAGTTAAAGGGTAAAATAGTCATTTAAAATTTTGAAAATTGTTAGATGTTACAGTACCTACCCCTTAAAGAAATCTCATCCCGGGATTAAATTTGTGTTAACCGTTTGTGTGACCAAGAAAAGATTTAAGATTTAATAAACCAGTTCTAAACAAGACGCTGATAACTTTATTCAGCAAAATTAGATGTTTCGACACTTCTCCATATACCAAAAAATTTGGCTAAGTTTGACCAGGATATTTAATCCATCAAAATAGGTATCTCAAAAATATCATTACAGATCTTATGACTGATATAACCGCGTCATGAAGAAAGTCTCTTAATAGTGAAAACATCGAAGGAGAAAGTGTAGTCGCGTGAGTATGTTTGTATACAGTTTTAAATGTTCCACGACGGAGTCTCGTTTCTGATATCTGTAATGTTCGATGATTAATAACGGGCGAGGCTAATAGATGTAAGTATCCAACTTACTAGGTAGTACCAGGATGTATCGCGACCTAAGTCTTTGTACTAGTGGCCCGAAATGAATAGTTCGACTATCTGTTTCGTCCGTAGGTGTTTATCTGGTTTAAGGGAGGTTGCATTACCTATTGGATAAAGTTGTACCAGCTGGGACCGCTCTAGGACCCAACAGCAGCGACCATAACGTCAATAACTATAACAAATGGTGATGAGATGTAGAGAGTGAGGACACTTCGAGAAACAGTATCCCCAGAATAAAGTTCAACAATTTGGGAGAAGCTCACGGAAGAGCTTATGTCGAATCCAAATAATCACTTCCACTTCATTAGATGAACAAGAAAAGTAGGAAGGAGATGAGAAAGAATTGTAGAGAGAGAGAGAGAGTAGAGAGAGAAAATAGAGAAAATGGAAGTTTACTTGCAAATGAAAATTACAAATGTCCAACCCCCCTCACTTTGCTTAAGGAGGTGTATTTATACCTAAATTAAAGGCTTGCATGCCATTAGTATTTCTACGGGTCGGGCTCGGGCTCGGGTTTACTTGGGCTTTCGCCCGATACACGTGACCGGTTAGATTACATAAAAGAGCCCGTTTACCCGTCTAGCCTATTGCAATGTATATTAATTAATGACCAAGACCTAATATAATTAATGAACGAACTTCCATTGTTCGACTCAATATTTTAAGGCTAACAATCTCCCCCGAAGTGAGTTCATTGTGACACTCCTACGTGAGATCAATGAGATGGATTTTGTCGTATGCTCTTGTCTTTGTCTTGCGTCTTTATCTTGTTTGTAGGCGGTTCTCCTCATGCTTTTTGATCTTTGATATTTAGAACTTGGCATTGTCTTTGACTTTGTCTTTTTCGGTCCGAGATCTTTAAATCTTTATCTCCGTCTTGATCGTCTTTGCCATTTCGATCTTGTGTTTAACCAACTTGCTCATACTTTGCTTTCATCTTGAATGCCTTGCTAACAATCTCCCTTGATAGACTTGATATCTTGAAGGAAGATCTTGTATATCAGAGTTTGTGCGGAAGTCTTTGTCTTTAATTCTTGAGCTTTCATGTTTCTGAATCTCGATTGTTATATAGTATGTCTTTGTATTTTAGGCGCTGAGCACTGTGGTAAGGGAATACGACTTCAGCTGAAATAAGGCATACCATCTCTATCTTTAAGTATCTGAAATAAATACTGTTAGCAATAAAGCGTGTGGACGAATATGGCTTTGTCATTCGTCCAAATTTGGTTAGATTAACCTTCGGTTCCGTAGGACCGTTTTACAGTATAAATAATGTACCTGTGATCAGGTAGATTCAAAGAATCTCCTTGACAGGGTTTCCAGCTCAAAGCGTAGGATCTTCTAACACAGATGTATTAGATTTACCATGCTTGCTAGTTCTCATTACCGGAAAGTCTTTCAGAGCAAACAACACGGTAAGAGTGAATCAGATAGTTACTATCTTTCTGATTAAGCCGTCAATTCATTTCCTGGAACAAGTTTGATTCACATTGAATCACACCATCGTTTCTTTCCAGTTGACACAAGTTTGATTCATATAGAATCTCGCAAGTCACCTACCAAGAGCTTGTTTGATGCTGGCTCAAGGGGATTATAATCTCATTGTGGTACATAAGTATCACTCGGATGTTCTGGCACAATCACAAGGATAATGCGTAGGACTCTTGTTAACAGCTTGTGAACTAATTGGTGTTCAACAAGTGTTAGTAATGGAATGTGTCCTAATGAGATTTATTTATGGATCTCTTGGCTCTAGACTCGATTAGTGCGTTTTGGTTTTAGTAATCGGAGGCTGGAGCAGACTGCCACCTATTCAATATCAACTAACTCGGAGTGAGAAAGTCAATAGAAGTCGTGTGTATCTCCGTGACAAATGAGACAAGTTTCTGTTGAGAGAAACCCGAATGGCTGGGAAGGGTTGTGCATTGCATCACTGGGTCCATGATGTCGTCTTCAATATCAGCAATCAACATTGTGATTCTGACAGCATATGTATTGACCCGGTTTCTGCCTAAGTTGTGTGGAGGGCTTCTTTCTTTAGACCCTTTATCCATACATTTCTTTTTAATTCTTCAACCCCTTCAATGCTTACCAAGACGTCATTACTAACACCTTGTTGTGATTGTTCCAGTGTTAGCTCAATCTTAGTCGGCATTCTTCCCTTATACACATTCATCTCCAATCATACCTAAGGCGACTGCTATTTCTAACTATGGAGTGTTCTTGGGTAGATCCCTCCGGTTCTGGTTGGATCATAGGACAACTACCCAACCTTACCACCTTATGACTTCAGAATCGTCGTGAAATAAGATGTTGTAGGGTATGAGATCATAACCATAAAACCTTTTTCGAAGAGTATCAATCACTTTTAGTCAATAAGATCACTTATTATTTTTAAGATACATTTTAAATAACATTTCTCCCTTATTTTAAATTATAATTCACATTAGTTTTTGGTAATACTTTGTGATTAAAATTTTGTCTTGAATCCATGGGGAAAACTTTTATTTGCATGATATACATGGAACATAAACTTGCTCCCCCTCGATTTTACTATGTTGACACCAAAATATGATACAAGTTGTTTAAAATGAATATAATATTGAGGGTTTAACATGTTGAGCAACACAATTTTAAAAGATTATGAATTGTCATTGAAGAATTCTTGAAAAATTATGCTCAACCACCTAATCATCTTATAACAATCGATCTATTTAATAGGCATTATTATTCCTTAGATGTTATTAAGACCTTAATATAATGTGTTGAATAATAAGAATTGTATGTTCATGAGGTTTCAACAATTATTAAAACATTATTTTTTAGAAAAACTTCCCTCAACTTTTGACTCATTTAAAAATATGACACAAATGTAGAATAATTGGCTTGTATAAATAATTTAGAGGGTTGGAGTATTGAAAAACAATTTTGAAAGATTTTGAATCGTCATTGAGGTAAATTCTTGAAAATTATGTTCATCTTTTGAAAAACCAAATGTTAGAAGGACTTCTCTTTTCTAACGCTATGATAAGCGCACTTATGCGTTACAACTCTGCCTTTGTCGTTCTGGGTACTGAGTTTGCAATCTGAGATGTGATTTCACATGTCATCAAGGAAAAACTAGAATTGACTTGTTTTGAAAAACTTTTGCTAACTACTGTTCGAATTCATTTACACGCCCGTGTCGATGTTAATCAGCATTTCAGGTACGTAAATGTTTATGATTCCAAGAGAGACATGTCGAGAATTAATATTTTTTGTACACATTTCTGATTTTTGTTTTTGTATTTTCTTTTTTTGAAATTTTATATTTTTGTATTTGGTTTTATAAAAATATTTACATGTTGTCCTCAGCATTGTTATGTTGATGGTGAAATAGTATTTCCTAACTCTTGTCCGTGTTGCTAGTTGTCTTGTCTGTTGAGGAACAACTTTTGGAACCAGCTTTGAACTTATAGTTCATGTTAGTGGTCGTGATTTCCGGAGTTCTGTAACTGTTTATGATCAGAATTCATTGCTTATTCATCAGATGGAAAAATTCCTGAAGCCCTGGTTTTCTCCGAGATTCAGTTCTTTCAGCAAACCAACCTCGGGAGTCCTTCTTTGTAGGATTTAAAGATGTACCCTTTGCATGTATGTTAAGTGTACATGCACCTGGATATCAAGCGTTTGTTTGCATTCATATGTGTTATCGGTCTAGTGATATAGTCATTTGAACCATTTTGGGGTTCACTGTCAACCTTGGTTGTGCTAGATTGTTAATATCTTGCAGTAGGAACTCCACCTAGTAGCATCTGTTATTGAAAATTTTACCCGTTGGTTTCCACCGAAGGAAAAGAATATAGGAGTCATTGTTTTCTCATGCACCAACGGGGAAGTCTTTTTTGATTGAAGACTCTGTCTTTTTGGGATCTGTCTTTCTGGTTTCTTGCAAAACTGCTTTGATCTATGGGTATTATATATCTTTTTGTTGTCTTATTGGATGGAACCTTAGCACGTGAGTTGACTTCATTCAAGAATTTTGTTACACAAGAATCATGATTGGCATTAAAGACACATTTCTGGCATGTTGAGCAAACAAAATGTTTGGAGTCAGAAAAACTTCATAGAATTCCTTGAGTGTTTGATCATTGGCACACGTTCTTTATGTGACGCAACTACTCTTAGATGAGGCCAATTCCTAGACTTTTGGTTTTGATCCTATGTTTTTGGTTTGCTACCATTAGTTGTGCTTTATGATCTAGCAGAAGGCATCACACTAGGTTCTGAATTCCTACTACTTTCTTGTGTCTTTTTCTTAGCTTCCTCTAGGTAGTGTTTATGAACCATGTCATTTGAGCTATACCTAGATGAGCCAGGTGCAATCTTTGTGATGAGGTTTTGCAAACAAACTGTTCTCTTTCCTAGGCAAAATATGGTAGTGACTGGGTTTTGACAAATCATTATTGACATCAACTTGGGAGGCAAACCGTTGCTTTGAAATTCTAGGTCGTTCAGACTTAAACGCAGTCGGTTGTCTAACAACTGATTGGTTTCTACGTGGTTGTAAAGCTGGTTTCCCTAAGATTGACGATTTTGCAAATTAGTATTCATAATTATTCTGTTATTTTCCTTAACTCATTTTTTAAAGCTGTAAAGTGCAAATCCTTTTTTCCTTGATGTTGTGCTTTGAAGTCATCAGTTTTTGCAATCTAAAGAAGTTGTGTGTTCTATGTTCTTTAGTTCTCGTAGTATTGATAGAATCAAACATTGCTTTGTAATGCTCTTTTCAAAGTCTTATTTTTCTTAACTAACTTAGCCACTTTATGTTCCAATTCGATGTTTATTGTTTCAATTACATCTATGTCATGTTTAACCTAGCTTCAAGACTTATTACTTTCGAAAAAATTTGACCATGTTGCCCTTCTTTTAAGCTGGATTTTGTAGTTAAGTTCAAGATTAACACAATGGCTTCCTATTCTTAAAAAAACTTTTGGAAATTGGGCTACGGGTCTTTTTGAGCGAATATTTTCAGATTCAGGGATTGATTTGTGAGTTCAAGTTATTGGTTATTCATTTACATTAGAAGGCAAAGGACATGTGTCATGACATTGTTCAGCATTCTGGTCAACCTCTCCTTCATTATTGAATTTAGGTTGCTAAGTGTGTTGTTGTCTAGTAGCAAAGATATTGATTTCAGCAGTTGTTTGTACCTCAACCACTAGCTCTTCATCATATATGGGTCTGATATTTGCATCATCAGCATGTGCATCATTCCCTGATATGCTGCTTGTATCTTGCTCTTTTAATGTTGTCCCACTGCTTTATGTATCAACCAAGCTAGCTATCAATGCTTTTTAATCGAATCAACCTTATCTTGTTACTCTGCATTTGTCTTTCATTCATCCAGATGTCATACTCTCTTTTAAGCAGTGCTCTTTCATCAATCGACTTCTTCACAGATTCCATGTGTTGGATCAGTGTGTTATGAAATTCTGGAATTTCGAGTTGAGTGTATTAGAGAAAGTAGTTGCGTGTCATTACAACATATTCATCATCTATATACATCCGTGACTTGATGAACATCTGAAACTGTGTCTTGAGTACTTTAAAAGCAGCCATGGATCTAATCTCTTGAAATTCTTCTTTGTCAAGTTGTTTTTCTAGTTGGTCTACGTTCAGGAACATTGTGCCTGTGAAAGTCTCTATATCTTGACCAAAGAGTGTCGCAAATGCACGTTTGAATCCAGACTCGGTTCGAGTTCCTTTTAAGTCATTTTTTGAAAGAAGCTTGAGGTGTGAATGAATGTTGTCGAAAAGATACCTGAACTCTATTTTGCTTTGTTGAATTTGTTGCATTTGTTTTTCTTCAATTCGAACACGAAAATAAAGTATCTTTGTTTCTTTTTTAATGGAAAAATTATGATAGTGAATATGATTGTAGGATCTTAAGTGATTTGTTGTGATTGAAGTTTGTGGTAAAAAAAAGCAATAAAGTTCCGGGATTTTACATGTCTATGATTAAAAATGGAGGAAAAGAACTGTGTCTTTCACGAGATTTACAAAATCAATAGAAAACCGTAAAGTTAATTGATTTGATTTAAGGTTTTGTTTGTTGTGTATTGAATGTCTATGAAAATTCAAAAACCTAAGCTGACATATTTTGCTTGCAAGAGTGCATATTTCGATTGGCTTGAAAATGACATATTTCGCTCAGGAGAGAATTACACATTTCGCTTGTAAGAAAATGCATATTTCGCTTGAAAAAAATGAAAGATGTTTCGCTTTGTTGAAATTCAACATTTTTCGCTTGAATATCAAACTTTTGCTTGTTTCTCTTGAAAGCTAACATATTTCGCTTAAAGCCAAATCTTGCAATGTTTCGCTGAAATTCAATCCTTCATGTATTCGCTTGATTTGCATAATTTCGTCAAATTAACTTACTTATTACTGCTCAATACTGGTAACATATTCGCTTCTATTAAATCCGCATCTTTGCTTGGCCTTCTATACTTACATATTCAGCTCGAACTGACTTACATATTTCCTTGTAACACTACGGTTTAGGACCAGCTTAACTATCCAAACAAAGTGTCCTATCTTTTAAGCTTAAAATGTGGATCTATGTTTCCTTGTTTTTGACTGGGGTATGGGACCACAAAAAAATAAGCCAATCATCTATATAGCTTCAAAAATATAAAGCAACCAAGCTTTTATTTAGACAATAAAACGTCAAAAGTCAAAAAGTCAATTCGGACCCAAAAAGTCAAAGGGTAAAATAGTTATTTGAAAATTCCGAAAATTGCCGGATGTTACAGTACCTACCCCTTAAAGAAATCTCGTCCCGAGATTAAAATTGTGTTAACCGTTCTGTGTGACAAAGAAAAGATTTAAGATTTAATAAACTCGTACTAAACAAGACTCTGATAACTTTATTTAGCAAAATTAAATGTTTCGACACTTCTCCATATACCAAAAATTTTGGCTAAGTTTGACCAGGATATTTAATCCATTAAAATAAGCGTCTCAAAAGCATCATTACAGTTCTTATGACTGATATAACCGCGTTATAAAGATGGTTTCATAATATTGAAAACATCGAGGAAGATAGTGTATTCGCGTGAATATTTTGGTATAAGTTTCTGGATGTCCGAGGACGGAGTCTCATTTCTGATATCTGTAACGTTCGATGATTCACATCGGCGTGGCTTATGGATGTAAGTACCCAACTTACTTGGCAGTACTAAGATGTATCGCGACCTAAGTCTTCGTACTAGTGGCCCGAAATGAATAGCTCGACTATCTCTTTCGTCAATAGGTGTTTATTTGGTTTACGGGGTTTGCATCCTTAATTGGATGAAGTTGTACCAGTTGGGACCCTCCAGGACCCAACAGCATCGACCATAACGTCAATACTATAACAAATGGTGATGGGATGCCGAGAATGAGGACATTTCGAGAAACACTATTCCCAGAATAAAGTTTAACAAATAGGAGGAGCTCGCGGAAGAGCTTATGCGACAGACGGCGGATTATGGTACTCAATCGTTAGATCGAGGATGAATCAACTCCATTAGCTCAAATGTGTGTAACAAGTCTGTTAGTTCCACGAATCAGCTCGTGATCGCAAGGGTTGGCAACAGCAAAAGTGATAACTTAAGTATGAGATAAAGTAGTTCCAAGCGAGGCCTTAAGATTCTGCTGAGTGGTAAGGCACGATTGTGCTTCTAAACCCTTCTAACGAATTCCGGTGATTATCGAGTTCGAGTTCATACTCGTCTCATATCGGATACCATTAATCCCACTCATTTATAATTTATTATTTGCATAAAAAAGCGTCCCAATTTATATAAATAATAAATTGATAAACTTATGGTTCGGTAATTTAAAATTTATTTATTTAAAAGAAGAGGCGTCCCAATCCTTTCAAATAATTAGATTATAAATCATCCTACTTAATAATTCCCGATGCAATACGCGTACTCTCATAACCTTCAAGGTGGTTGACATGACTATGCATGTGCTCTAATGAGTATGGGACGAGTGTTTAAAACTCGTCTTCGGAAACAGGGAGTAGAACAATTAGGCGAGATCGACATATAGTTCAAAATAGTTAATGAGTACTCGGTTAGAGTAAATAAAATAAAGGTCCTTATGAACGAGTCAGCATAGCAATTATCATATCACTCCTTATATTACAAGTCCCGCCCATACAAGACTTGTAATACTTAGATTCATACATAATTCCATGTAAACAGAACTGTGACGGGTTTTGTTAACATAGCAGTTATCATATCAATCCTCGTATTACAAGCCCCGACCATACACGACTTGTAGTACTTAGATTGATACATAATTCCAGATAAACAAAATTATGACGGCTTTCATATAATACGATATTGTATACAGTTATGAAAAATATATTTAGAGACCATTGTTTAACTTACAATGTCTGAGAACGAAATGGGACCATTGTGCAACTCATAATGTCTAAGAAGTAAGATGAGACCATTGTGTAACTTACAATGTCAGAGGTATAAATCAGACCATTATGCACCTCACAATGTCTTAAGAAATGCTCTGGTATTTATATAAATAACTCTTATATAAATAAACGTGCGATATACGCAAAAGATTATATATTACAAACATGTATCTATGTAGCACATAACGTAACAAGTAAATGTAAGCAAATAACAAGTAGTGTGTATGCCTTTGAAAATGTTTGCTGTGATGCAATGTTGTGAAAACGGTTTAGTCCGGGTAAAATATACAACCAAGTTCTCTATAACCAGTGCTCCTGATACCAATCTGTAACACCCCCAAAAAGGTGTCGCAGCGAAAAATGTTCTAGGGGCATTACTATCAACTACACAGATCTAGATTACCAAAGACGACCTCTAAAAGTGTCGTTTAAAAAGTAATCTCGTTGATTCCTTGAAAATGATATAACATTTGTCTCATAATTACATCACAATGAAAAGCTTGAAAATAACCCAACGAGATTTGATCATTGAAGGTAAGTATTATACCATGAATGAAATCTTGTCTTTTTAGACTCCCAATGCACATCAAGTAAGCCAAGCTACTAATTCACTCTAGAAAAACATGCTTAAAAAGTGTCCAACATAAAGTTGGTGAGTCATAGATTTGTTTAAGTCAAAATTTTGCACCAAGGGTTTCTGTAAAGTGTGTATGACCATTTAAATCCTTAAATGTCCTTTGATTTTTAGAAATCAATAGTTGTAAAGTATGCATGACCATTTCAATCCCCAAATAGTCACAAAAATGTACGTATGAAAATTGGACCGCAATTGTCCAAAGTATGTATTGCCACTTTATTCAAGGCAACGTAAATGTTCAAGTGTGTATAAAACCATGATTACAATTACTCTAAGTTCATGAAACTGTGACGTAGACTTGTTTGTATGCCACTTTATTCAAGACACGATAAGAGTGGTACCCATCGTAGTATGGTTCTCTCCAAGAACACCCGGCATTAATGAAAATAATATGTACCCATCATAGGTGTTGTAACAACTAGAGTTTTTTGACCCGTATAACGATCGCGAATCCGACGTCATAATTATTATTTTATAAATTCGTATGATCGAACGTCGACATTTAATATTTTATTTGTCAAGAATAATTATTTTCGTGCTTTATTACGAATAATACTGGAGATTTTTTTAAATATTTACTTCTGACGTTTCGCGAGTCAACGTTTGACCACACGCTCGTTAACCGTTTCGAGCATCGTGAAAATATACGACGCGACTGCCGTTAATATTTTTAAATCGTAAATTATTATTTTTTATGAATTGCGTCATTTTTTCCTTTCTGAGCCGGATTCCCGTGTTTTAAAATGTACATCATTTATAAATGTGTAATTTAAATTAAGGTGACGGAAATAAAAAAATATCTGGGAAGTGAAAGCCCTAGCTTAAGTAGTCGGTTTTTAAAGTGAGTAAAAAGTGGTGATCAAATATTCTAAAATAAAAAGAGGGAGGGACCAAAGGCGTCAAAAGCCCAAACTACAATACTATATAAGCCTTAACAACACACACAAGACTTCCCAATTTTTATAACAAAACTCAAAATATGTGCTCTCTCCCCTCTTCCTTTTTGGGCCGAGTACAACCACCGGAAAACTGGCGGCGGTTGCCGAAAAAAATCACATCACGACAATCGATTAATATATTTCTATTCCCCTCGCAGATGCCTACATATCCCACTAATAAAAAGTGACATCATGATAATTTTAGGAGTTTAGGGTTCGGGTAAGTTTTCAGGGATTTCGAGTTAAAAAGAGGAGTAAAAGAGTTTAGAATATGTGTTTTAAGTTTGGTTAAATTGAAAGAGTCTGGTCCGGGTTTGTGTGTTAGCATGCGGTGGGGTTCAGAGAACCACAAAGAAAGCCGAACCAACACCTTGTGTGTTGTTGATGAGTATTTTCACATTACTCATTTGTCTCATTTGGTTTATTTATTTGATTTCAAAAAAAGAAGATTTCGTATATTATATGAGATGAAATCCGAGTTTTCTTGCGTCGATGTAGATTAGTCATAATATGGTTGATTGACGAAGTGGGTTATGTTTTATAAACTAGTTTAGACACCATTATAATGAGTTTATGGTCAAAAACTATTTTTGAAGGGTGTTTTGTAACAAGAAAAAACGAGCAGAATCTTTGGCCACATTTTTTGATGCACGAAATTTTATAAAACAGATTTTCGATGAAAAATATAATAAAGCTTCTCCGAGTCGATACCGTTTTGAATAATAAGTGTAGGAGCTCTAACTCTAAGAACGAAAAGTATGGCGAAAACAAGTTTAGAAAAAATTAAAAGGGAGTTCCAATCAGCTATATAACATATATTGGTTGCTGAATCCGATTTTCAACACCGTTCGGGCACTTTCAGTCGTTCCAGCCTTCCGGCGAAAAAAAACACGAAAGTTGTCCGGAATGACGTTTTCTATAAAATCTCTTTTTGGTCAAAGTCATGAAAATGTGATATAGCGGGTCAAAACCGATGGTTAAACTGCTGCGTTTTTATTAAAAATAAAAGTTTCAGCAGAATTGAAAAAGGGCATTTTGGTCATTTTCTGTCGAGATTCAGGTCTCGGCTAAAACTAAAAAGTTGTCCGGAATATCGTTTCGCAATATAAACGAGTCATTTGGAGCGGGTCAGATTTAGTAACTTATATGTACATATAGTCAAAGGCAAATAAAGCCAAACGTTGACATTTGAAAGTCAACGGGTCAATAAAAAACTTGTCGGTTGTTTATATAAATGTCAAACTCTTTTTAGTAATGTGATATAACAATTTAGACTAATAACTATTATAAAATAGTACATATAAATAAAATAGTAACTTTTTTGTAAACGGATACGGGATATATAATCCCGATAATTAGTATATTAATAATCAACTGAAATGTCGAAAGTTCGACAGATAACTAAATATTAAACACAATAATTTTAATAACGAGACTTTACTAAATATAGTAACCTTTTTAAAATATAAAGTTTCTTTAAAATAAGAATGTTTTCGTATTAAGTCATGTAAGATATAAATAAAGGAATGATCGTAAACCTAATACTGTGGGTTTTAGGATCTAAGGCGACAAGTGGCTTCTCATCACATGTATGAATATGATATATATATATATCAATTATTATATATATAATATATGTATATATATATAATATATATATATAAATTATATATATATAACTAACTATATATATAGATATGAGTTTTGTATTTATACGATGTATGCATCGTCGAACATACTTTTCGGTATAATAATCGAGCGACTCTAATTATAGGTCGTGATCGCATTTATGGATTATCGTGCTAGACTTCGTTATTTGATCACCGGCTATTGATCAAGGTGAGTTCATAGCCTCGAATTTAATTATTTTAATTGTTTTATTAACCCGCTAGGGGGATAACATGTTGTTTTTAAAATAGAATACAAGGGACCCGAATGTATGCTAGTAGCCTTGATTATTATAAGTTAGTTTAACTCGTTAATGAAAAAGTCCCGCGGAAATCATGAATTGTTAACTACCGGGTAATGGTAGACACTTACATGGAATAGTACTATTTGGAGGGTGCCTCCTCCAATCCGTGACGACTAGCTATCGTCTCGTGTTGGGTAATGGCATAACGGATGTGTTGTATAGAGAGTAATATGCACTTAACGAGGGTGTATAGTGGGCATACCTTGTTGGGAAACATAGACACCAACATATTGATATGGTAACGTTCAATGTCATGAGGCTTATAATAATCCCCTATAACGGTGTCTGATCCACATCGTTATGTAATGATGATTTTAAACGATACTTGTGTTCGGAATTTACATTTATAAACTCTATGGATTCACTCAACATTTTTGTTGACGGTTTAGCATGTTTATCTCAGGTATAAGCTTGCTTATTTGGATGGGATGAAGTGCGGATATCGAAGGACGTGAGCTTGGTGAACTTTGTACATTGGATACAATGCTTTCAAAAGACAAATTGTCACTTTGCAACTTAATTGAGAATAAGTTTTATGAAAATTTAGTGGGACCTTGTAACTCTGATCTTTTAATGAAAATTTTATTAGTAAACGTTTCTTTTAAAGTCGTTTACCGTGACTCGTGTGCATGTATTATGAAGTAGCACCCCAATCGTTCTATTCCGCTGCGTATCGCATTTTGGGGGTGTTACAGATTGGTATCAGAGCACGAGTTGTAGCGAACTAAGTCGTTTTACAAAACTTGGACTACAACTGTTTTTGAAAAAGTTTCACGAGTCTTTCACCGATGTCCGATATCCGCGCGCGCAATCGTTCCCGATCCTTAGAAGCTTTATGTGGTATATATATAATTGCATATTACGTGAGTAACAAGTGGTTGACACTTGGTACAAGTAGTAATTATATATATGAATATAGATATATATATATACGGCATCCGTTCTATAATGTACGGTTATATATGTTTCGATATTCGCTTCTTGCGAAGTGTTTAATTCCTTTAAACATTTCGATGCGATATGATAAAATTATTTTGATACGTGATGAAAACATCGTTGTCATATGATTATTTTCGAAACTTTTTCGCGACTCTACTTTGTTATCTTTTAATGATATTAATTCGTTGTAGTTTGTCGACCCCAATGGGTTCACTTATTGTGCGACTCCGAGTTTGAATATTTTTCTGTTTCTTTTAAATCGCATATGTTGTTTCGTAACCTATTATTTTGAAATGTTTCGGTTGATGGGAGTGCGACTTTTATATGTCATCCCATAACCCTTCATTGTTTTGGAAAACGGTTATTAACTTATTCTCATGTAACGTGTCGTTTGGGAACGACTATCTTCGAAGCCTTCGAATAAAGTTGGTGTGTTGCATTTTGATTCTCTTGTATCGACCTCTACGTGGTAAGTCTTGATAAGTTTTGGGTCTGGAAACCCATGAGTTTGATGTTGATTTGGAGGAGTGTTAAGTTATTGGTATAGGCTTTGAATTGGCATTTTAAGGAGTTAAACCGGTTGGGTAATTTGAATAAATTTTTTACGGTTGTTTGTAACCACCCACAGTTTGTAGTGTTGATTGTGAAATTATTTTTTTTGGTCATACGGCACTTGATAAATCCAATGGAGATGTTGTACATTTTAATGGATACATGTGGGTGAATTTATAGAATTATGATCTCCTCCATGAGTGAGATATCGTTTTTTTCTAACACTAGTCAAATTTGGAATACCCTTGAGAAAAGAGAGTATAACTTCATATTTTCGTAATAACATTTCAAAGGAAACCTTAGGTACCTGTAGAAGGACTCTTAGGGCAATCACCTCCAATTTATTTCACATCAAAAGCATCAAATAAATTTCAAATTACATTCAGTATTTTGTAAACAATAAAAAATTTGTTCAAATTTTTCTTTGGGACTAGCTTGGAATAGCAACTGGTTGGGTACGTTTCAAAATATTTTTGGTGTACGAAGACAGGGGAAATTAGACTAGAAGATAGAGAAACCTCTTATGAACATGTAGGAAATTCGGATAGAGTCATATCGACGCCCGACGAATGAGATATCGCCGAAATGGCAAAACTAGTTAAAACCTGAAACCAGAATTTGAATGAGTAATAAGTTCAAAAACTTGTATAGCAACATCTAAATATGTAAAACTGTAAGTTCTAGACAGTGAACAAACTTAGATTTAAGCGGTCGTTCTGGCTTTTGCGGACGTACAGTTTAGGAGATACACTCAATTTAGTGTAGCCATGAAATTTTAGTAAAGGGCAGCCTTGATAGAATATGGACAAAATGGTAATTTCACCCTGGTTTTGAAACTTTCTGTGCAGTGGGCCCTATGTTTCTGGAAATTATACTCGAAATGCGTTCCGTAGACGAAAACCTCATATCATTATCGTCCATGTACTAGTAAGTAGGAGGATTTCAAGATTTGGGTTTATTGGATTGAGGTTATTATTGCCTCAAGGTTTTATCTTATCACCGGCGTGGTGATTGTGCATTCTTTAGCTATTACTTTCGATTTAGAACGTCCTAAGAGATTCACGTATATTAGTTAATTGTATTGGAAACTTAAAACCCGGTTACGGTTAGAATGTACTGCGTCGAAAGCTAATGATTGGTATTCATTTTTGGAAGATTGTATGAATAAGAGTTTTCGGCATTGTTAAACAATTGGCTGTGATGTTCTCTCGGTTATGAGATATGAATAAGTGTAATTGTGTATGTTGTACTATGAGTGAAGGTTGGAGGTCGTGGTTGCCCCTGAGGCACTCTACTCATTATGAGATCGAATTGACCCCGAGTGTTAGGTAGCCTAGACTAGCGAATCTTTAGCATGTGTATGATACTTGCTTGCACTATCCATGAGTGGGTATTGTTTTCGAAACTTGTCGTGACGCATTACCAAACTGTATCAATGATGTCTTGTGAATATGATAATTTTTGAAACTGTGAATTGCAATAACGAATTTTGTTGTGTTGAACACATGTCGTTGTGCGAATCATATTGACTATGTTGTGTAAATTGTTTGAGTAAACAATGGAAAGTGTGTTTTCTAAATTTCATAAACCGACCCTATGGTGTCAAATAAAAACCTTCTTTTATAAAAAATAAAAATAAAACATTTTTCTTTGTAAATAATTAGAATGGAAGGTGATGCTATCTTCTTTTCTTCCTTTTGAAATAATTTGATTTTTACTCTTTGAAAATTTTCTTGGCATTAACTTACGCTTGTAGCGTATGAGAAAATAACATTTTGACGAGGAAGGACATGATGTCGTTTGGTCCTCAATTATGCATAACCTGATCAACTATGCATAATTTAGGAAGAACTACGCTATGTCGGATAAATCGTCACCATTAAAACGCTTGATAATTAAGATAAAGTTTGTGGCAAACTTTCAGAGATAGAAAATATTTTGAATCCCTGCTACAGATTTTTTTTTTACGCAAGTACCCCTACTCCCATTGACTGCAAATGAAGAATCTACATGCGACTCGTTATGGCCGAACTTTTCGAAGCGGAAATACCTATGGTATTGTTCGGAATGAGTGTGTCTAAAAAGGAGCGATGTATAGTTCGTAGAATTAGGAGCGGCAATTATTATGAAGACGCATCAAGACCAAGTATAGTCGGTGTGCTATGAATGCAAGATAATTGATCTATCAAGGGTGTAAACCTGATACCGACACTAAGAAGGGATCTTCTTGGAGATGTAAAGATTCCTAAGGTGGGTGGAAGCTGAGAAGGATCATTCCGAGGTTGGAAATGAGAAATGGAGAAGACTTCTCCTACGTAAGTAGGTGTTTTGCTTTTGACTTATCACTGATGAGCCGGAATAAAGACTTCATTTCCCGAATTTGAGGTAGTGGATGTAGTTGTACAAACCTTAGATCGTCAAGGATTGTGAATGGAGACACTATACGATACTTAAACCTACGTTAAGTGTGAGTGGCCCATACTCTCCGGAGAACAATACTGACGTTTGGTGTGATGAAAAAGCGAAAAGATTAAGATTCCAGTCGAATGGTAACGTCCGTTTCCATCCTAGAGGAACGATCGAAGTAACTAACGCCTTAAGCCGAACGGTATTAGATTAGGAATGCAAGTAATTAATTTGATTTGATGATTTCGATTCCTCCCGAGATGTACACGATGTGTTGGTGACCTAGTCGACGTATGTGAGTCGCGATCAAAAAACATTGGATTTTTTATTTTTTATCAAACAAGTAGTCGAGCCCCGATGATGCGTCATTATTCTCATTGATTGTTTTTTTCAAACGTTGTCTTTTGACAATATGTGATAATAGTGGATCTATTTGCCACTAAATTGTATGCTCTACGTGCCTTTAGTGATATATGCTCTTGAAATATAATTTTAACTTGTGTGTTGTAACGCCTTTTGATGGGGTCGTAAGATACTCCTGGAATTATTTTCTGTCAACCGGTAGGGATGTGCATTAATAAAATGAGACCGGAATTGCGACATGCGTATTTTGGTTTTGGATAATGATGAGTATTTTGATTTGGATGATGATATGAATACATATCGGTTTTGATTATTTACGCCTATTTTGGTTTTTGGATAACGACGTATATTTTGGTTTTGATTTTTGACGTATGTTTTGGAATTTTAGTAACGAAGTATATTCTCGGTTTTGAATATTGGTATAATTTTGTATTTGAGTGCGACATATATTTTGATTTTAATTAACGATGGAAGTTTCGTTCTTGGTTTTGGCAGGCGAAGCGCACTCAGTTTTATTGATCGTCAATTAAGTTTGGATCGGACATTCGTTTTATAGGTTTTCTCGTTAGAACGACGTGATTTAAGTTTTCCCCGGATGAAAATCCGCGGCGTATTTTATCTCTTATAATGAGAGCAACTATAGATGCTAAGAACGATATGATTCGGTTTTATCGGATATATTTCCGTGAAGTATTTTGTCTCTTATAATAAGAGCAGTTGTAATTATATTTTTGATTTTTATTGATATGAATTATCATTTGTTTTGTCGACTTTCCATCCAGAATAGTCAAGACGAGTATTATATCAAGTGACTTTTGCGTTTGAGCACATGAGTTCGTTCAATATTGAGGAAACCGTCTCATTACAAGCGAAAGTAAGATGAGTAAGAAAGGACTAGCACCGAGGACGGCGCTCCCTTAAGGTGGGTGGAATGTAACAACCCGAGTTTCACGACGCGTATGACGATCGCGAATTCGACGTCATAATATTTATTTTATAAAATCGTGTGAGCGAACGTCGACATTTAAAATTTTATTTGTCGTAAATAATTATTTTCGTATTTTATTGCGAACGGGAATTTAAAATATTTATTTTTGACGTCTCGCGAGTCGACGTTTGACCGCGCGTTCGTTAATTTTATTGATCATAAAATATACGACGCGTCTCGTTATTATTTTATTGATCATAAAATATTATTTTATGAACCGTGTCGTCTTTGTTTCTCGACCTTGGTCATAGCTCGCGTTTTATTAAATTTTGTACAAGTTGCATTTTAAATTAAAACTTGACACACAATATTTACAAGGAAATAAACTGAATTTTTTTTTTATGAAACATGTATGCTAGGCCACATAGCCGCCGGCTATGGTCACAAACACACTCCACCAAATTTATTTTTCCCATACATGCATAATGATTATGTTGCTTCCAAGTTTATATTTATTTACCTACACACACTATAACACATAGTAAACAAAAAATATATATAATGGTTCATATTTCTCCCTTGCTCTCTTGTCCGGACGAGCTCACACACCAAACACAAACAATAATCAAACATTTTGATTTCTTGAAACCCATTAAATGCTATTTCTAAACAATTTAAACCAATAAAGAATAAGTGAGAAACTTGTTTCTTGTCTTCCTTTTTCTTTCTTTTTTTGGTTCGAACAAAGCAAAGAAACAAATACCCATGTGGTTTTTGATTTTCTACTTATTGATAAGTATTTGGATAATGATGATTTAATCATCTAAGGTGAAAAATACCACATGCAAGAACTTATATGCATGAGTGGATTTTAATAAATTAATGGGGTTTTGATTTGAATAAAAATAAGTAGATTAGTGGGGGATTGATTAATAAAAGATTGGAGTGGAAGGACTTTGGTTTCGGGTTTGGTTTGGTACCTGAAGTCGCGGCCAAAAGGAACAAAGGAACAAGCGTGTTTTCTATCGAGTCCGATTTTGCTACACTAGCCTTGTGAGCATCTTCTCATGGGTGTTTGTTTCTGTTGCCTTTATTTATTTCGTTCGAAACAAAATAAAAGAAGAAAAAAGAAAGACAAGAAAACAAGTTTCTCATTATTCTTTATTGGTTTAAATTGATTTAGAGATATCTTTAATATGGGTTTCAAGAAAATCAAAATGTTTGAATATTGTTTGTGTTTGGTGAGGTGAGCTCGTCCGTAACAAGAGGGTGCAAGGGAGAAAAGAAGAAACAATTTTTTTTGTTTACTATGTGTTATAGTGTGTGTAGGTAAATAAATATAAACTTGAAAGCAACATAATCATTATGCATTGATTGTAGATTTTATATACGCAAAAATATATAATATAAAATATTCCAAAAGAGCAATTAAGATAACTTTCATTAAGTATCCCTTATGAACAGCTAACTCTATAAAGATACTATATATATTTAATACAGTATGTTTTCCGGGGAAGTATGATTTCCCGGGTCGTTTTCACGATTTGAGAAATTGAAACATCGCTTATATTGGAGATTGAGCTGTTTGATGGGTTCGAAGATTGATTGGTTTTTCTATAACTACTAATTAAAGCACATTAAAAACTATTAATTAAAACAATTTAAAACAACTTACAATTAAGGGAATACAAATAAACGCGACAAATAAACAAGTACACTAAATTTAATTCTTAAAAATCAAACTAAATTTCTAACTAAATAGGAAAAAAAAGAAAATTTAAGAAAAAGAAAAAACATTTTTTTTTGTTATTTTTTATTTTTTTATGAATTAAAAAACTAATGTAACCTAATTAAATCTAAAAAATAAGACAATTAAGTTACTAAAATTTAGAAAATGATTTATTTAAAACTTTAGAAAAGTCTAAAATAATATAAAAACTCAGAAAACTATTTTTAAAATTAAAATCCTATTTTTAAAATTAAAATTAAAGGCTCAAAAATGAAAATTAAAATCTAAAAGGTGTAAAAATGATTTTACTGATTGTAAACCTAAAAGTAATTTTTATAAAACTAAAAACTATTTTTTTTGTATTTTTTTTGTATTTTTCTATTTTTTATGTATTTTCTAAGATTTTAACTTTCGAAAAACTATTAAAAATAAACTAATATATGGAAAATTACGAAAAATTCAGGAAAAATCTAAAATGTAACAAAGATTACTAGAAAATTAAAAGAAACAACTCAGCTTATCATAAAAGCTGTGAAAACGGCTTATTTAGCTACGGCTTATTATAAAGGGCTTAAAAGGAAAATGACTATAAGTATTAAATGTGGGGAAAGGCTAATGGATGAGCTAATGAAGCATGGTGGTAAGTCGTGTGTGTTGTGTGCAAGAGGTCTCAGGTTCGAGGGTGGCAGACACCCCTTTTTGCTTATTTTTTTTATTTTTGACTTTTTAACAAAACTAAATATTGGAACTTATTAAGGACTTATTAATAAGCACTTTTAATAGATGAAACATAAGCTCAAAGTCAAAGATAAGCTCAAAAAGAGCTTATGAATGTCTGCTTACAGAAAGTAAGCTTTTGGGCCCAGTTTTGCTAGTTTGAACTTAAAAGCTTGCACAAGCTTAAATACAAGCTCATTTTGAAAACCAAAAGATGCCCTAGACTCCTTATGATATGCTTAAGCTAGAATTAAACAGCTTATTAACTAAAAACTACTGAATTCTAACTAAATTTGAAAAGTAAACTAGTAAACTCAGAAAATGACTCAAAAAGCTCAAAATTAATAGTAAGTCAAAAAGCCAATAAGCTAAACAAACCCTAAGTTTGAAAACTAGGAAAAATCAACTATAAAGCTCTTGAACCTAATGATAAAACTCTATCTTAAGCTAGAGTTTTGTATTTAAAACTACTTTCTAATTCCTACTGTTTTGTGGCTTTTTGGCTAATTAATGACTTTTTAAGAGCAAATGCATACTAGGATTTAAGCTAGAAATATAAAACTACCTAAATATATTAGCTACACCTAATCTATTAATAAATAATTTAAAATCTAAAACAAGTTTTCTATCTAAAATTAAACCTAAAAAAGTGACAGCATACTAAATGGTGTTTAGTACTGATGCACTTGGCAAGAGTACACAAGCCTAAATGCAGGTAACCTATGTGGTTACCTCTGCACTTAATACACTCACGTGGAGTGTAAAATACTTAAAGCAAGCAAGATCTAAGCCTTAGAGGGCTTAGATCAAATTTTCACAAGTTAAAAAGAAATGATAGACTCCCCTGGTGCAGGAACCCCTTATTTAAACCATAACTTGTTTAATTTTGAAAACTAACTTTTGAAAACTGAATTACTTTAAATAGTCCTAAACTGATAATAAACTAACCTACACAAATTGCACAAGTCATTTTGACTTTTAAAGGTCAAATCACCTTAAGCCAAACACCCCTTATTGTTCTTGACAGATTGCATTTATGAATGAAATTGAAAATTTACTTAACAACTCCTTAATACCAGACAATAATCAACTTAAAACAGGCTTAATGAATACAAATTACAATAATTATGCTAAATACAAAGTTCTTACTACTAATGCAACTATTTGGTTTTTTTATGATTTATAAGACAATGGATGCAAAACTAGATTTATCACTATTAGCTAAAATAGATGTAAAATTATTAAACTATGGGCACATTGGAATTAACTATAAGCTCACTTAATCAATTAGGAATAAGCAATAAGCAATTCTAAACTAATGAAACTATTATTATACTAATTATAAAGAACATGAGAATTTAAATGAAAATTATTTTGCTTTAGCCTAAACAGAAGCACCAAACTCAATTAAAGCTACAAGCTCTAGTTATCCTATTGGATAAGATAGTATAATCCATCTGAGCTCTTCCAGGTAGCTCCCCAATCCCATAGTTTAAGTCCAAAGTTAAAGGTAATGAAATTCAAAATGATTAACAACTTAAGATTTGATACATTTTTGAATAAACAAGCTCAATCTCAAGCTTATAGACTTGAGAGAGCTATAAGAGCTTATATAAGCATTTGTGTAAACAGTAGAAGATTTATGTTCTTAATAAGATACTTATAGGTTGAGTAAGAAGATTATTAAAAGCAAACATAATTTCATTAACTGAAGAAAACTTTGATTACATGATTGACAAAGAACAGTCTACATGGATTTAGATGAATTAAGCTACAAACTATTAAGCTAAAAAAACTAAAAATTAAAGGTAAAAGCTAGCTAAAGTGTGTGTGATAGTGTGGGCTATTTATAGCCTTGTAGAGAACCTTCTAGGAACTTGCTTGCATCCCACGCTCCCTTTAATCTTCTGCGTTCTAAATCCTTCAAGGAATGGAAATCTTTTACAACATTGGATCATGATTAGCCTTCACACGGATTGCCAGTGTGGCATTAGTGCTTTGTGATTTACTTGATTCGTGCTTCTATGTGATGTACTTCAAGTGTTAGAATCCCACATCCCCTTGTGTTTCTTGCTTCACGAGTGATCCATTGCTTGAGTTGAGCCATTAGAGTGCTTGGATTTGACCAATTTCTAACCCTGCTATCATGTTTGTGAGCCCTTGAATTGTCTTAATTAACCCTTAATTGTAGAAAGCCCAATGATTTTGACTGAGGGGTGATTTTGGGGAGACGATGAATAGTATCACACCCTTGGCGCCCTTTTTATAACTGAAACGGGGTAAATCGTTTTAAACTTTGGGAGAATGGCAAAATTGGTCCTTGTGTTTGGTTTATAAAAGTGTAGTGTAAAAGGACTTTGGAAAATGGCAGAAAAGGTCCTTGGACTTTTATAAAAAAGGAAATGGGCTAAGGGTTTTGGGCTTTTGAATCCGGGTAAGGGATAAAGGGAAATTAAGGCCCATTTAGAGTCCAAAGACCATTTGTGCAATCTTTTGAAACTTGGGGGACTTAAATGGTAATTGTGGGTTTTTGTCTTTTTTTGGTTGACTTTTGTTGACTGAGAATTGACCAAGGGTTGACTTTTCTTGGCTTTGGCTTTGAGTCTTTGGCTTTGAGTCTTTGGCTTCTCTTGTGCTCTTCCGTTTCTCGTGTCTGTGTTTGTCCGTTTTTTGGCGGATTTCTTGTGATTTTTGATATATCCGTACCTGCACACACAAAACACAAAATCAAGTATATTTTTGCCATTTTAAGTCTGTTTTGGGTTTAATTGGGCCTTTTTAGGTGTTAACGGATATGTGTATTTTATACTTATCATGCATGTATGGGAAAAATAAATTTGGTGGAGTGTGTTTGTGACCATAGCCGGCGGCTATGTGGCCTAGCATACATGTTTCATATTTATTTTTTTCATTTTATTTCCTTGTAAATATTGTGTGTCAAGTTTTAATTTAAAATGCAACTTGTACAAGATTTAATAAAACGCGAGCTATGACCAAGGTCGAGAAACAAAGACGACACGGTTCATAAAATTATATTTTATGATCAATAAAATAATAACGAGACGCGTCGTATATTTTTACGATCCCCAAAAAGGTTAACGAACGCGCGGTCAAACCTCGACTCGCGAGACGTCAAAAATAAATATTTTAAATTACCGTTCGCAATAAAATACGAAAATAATTATTTACGACAAATAAAATTTTAAATGTCGACGTTCGCTCACACGATTTTATAAAATAAATATTATGACGTCGAATTCGCGATCGCCATACGCGTCGTGAAACTCGGGTTGTTACATGACAAATGCAGCGTCGGCTCTAATAGTCCTCTTATGTGAGTTCCACCAAGTTAGTGCACTGTTTAACAGTGTGCAAGTAGCATACTTGATTTGGTATTTCTCTAGATAATTGCTGATATGGAATACTATTTCCATCTTCTCAAACCACCTTATCAACCCGATAACTCCTTCAGTTCCCTTAAAGTTGAGTGGTTGACATTTTATAAAGTCCTGGTAAGTACACTCTCAGACAACAGGCCTAGCATATCTATCATTCTCATTGTGGTTTCCATTTCCATTCACTCCTCCATTTTTGTTGCCATTACCGCTTCCGTTACCACCCCCATCGTTATCGTTTCCAAGTTTGATGTTCCGGTTTGCTTCGCGAGTTTCTAAAGCTTTTGTCACGCGTCGGTTGATCATTTCCTTAATTGCAGCAGGCGTCATTCTGGAATGAGTGTTAGTTATTGTTCTATATCACAAGACATCACATATGGTAAGATTCGATACGCGATATAACCACTATAAATGGTAAATAAGGTTTATAAAGGAAAATACAATAGAACATGTTTTGCCAGAACAAGTAAATAACAATAAAGACGAACACGTGAGAGAATCAAAATAAGCTTTTCATATCATAGAAAAGCTTCATAGTTGGTTACAATCAATCCCATAACAAGGATACTTGATTTACAACATTTCTATTATTAACATCTAGACCTAGCCATCAGTCTAATGTACTACTTAACCATGATACTACCTAACTAATAGCGAAATCCCAAACGTCTCTCAACAAGTGACTCCAACCTCCTAAGTCTCCTCCGAGTATCATCACGATCCCTATGAACCTGATGAAACTCCTTATGAGAAAGTGCCATGTGACGACGAAGACTGTCGACACGATCTCTCTTGATACACAACAAAGCTTGAACCCTCAGGTTCTCTCTTCCTAAACTCCTAACCCTATCAGCTAAACCAGCTCTCTCTCTACTAGCCTCTAACTGACCAGCCTCCAACTGTCTCTGAGTAGCCTTAAACTCTGTAATCCTATCAAAAGGAACCTCAGACATGTAATGAGATCTATCATAAAGAGTACCCTCAAGATCAGGAGCATCTCCTCCTATAGGCTCAGAAATATCACCAGTAGCCAAAGGATCTACAGCGATCTCCATCGTGCCTTCCGCACTAGCCTCTGCCTCAAACTCCTCCTCGTCCTCCTTAGTATCTCTAGTAGCAACCTCAACACCCAAATCTATACCATCCTCAGTAGGAGTTCTAACTCCATCACTAATACCTAAATCTGCGTCAGTATCTGCATCAGCAGTACCCATCTCTATATGCTCCTCTCCACTAACCTTAGATGAGTATGAATCTCTAAACCTCTTGCGAGGCAGAAGATCAGCAAGATCAGGGGCTATTGATCTCGAAACAGGAGTAGATGATGGTACCAAAGTAGCAGGGGACCTGCATCTCTTGTGAGATGGTCCAGCAGAAGGTGAAGATGAATCCAATGACCTCTCAAAAGATGAATCTAGGGATGACTTTGATGTCGTAGGCGGGTAAAGAGTAGACAATGGTGCAGACCTCCAAAGCATATAAGCCTTACTACATCATGGAGTCCTAACCGGGGAATCAACCA
>BQNB010049213.1:27037-37667 GCA_026074375.1 Tanacetum coccineum
TTTTGAACCAACTAGCAGCCTATCTAAACAAGCTCAACTTTGAGATATAAGCTATAACAGATTAACAATAACCTATAAACTAGGTGTAAACAAAAAATCCGGACCTATGGAAAATGCTAACTGCTTAAAATTTAAGCTAGAAAAAGGGAAATTTAGACTATAACACTGAAATGACAAGGAAGCTTTGGCAGATTTTTATCTCTTAAACACAAATGGAAAATGAGCACATAATGCAACTTCATTCTTCTAAATATGAGATAAGAACCAGTATTAAAAAAACAACTAAAAGCTCTTAATCAAAATCTATCCAAATAAGCAGAACTATTAAACTATCAAACCACAGATTATAACTATGTCTACTTAAGACCTAAAAAATGAAATTTAAACAATGACAACCTTTTAAAAACAGTTTAACACTCTTAATTTTGCTAGTTGAAACTGGCTTTGTGACCCAACCCAATGAAAACACAAATTTGACCCATTTTGGCCCTTGTGCCAAACACCCCTTTAAGATTTTTAAAGCAAATTTAAAGCTAAATAAGGCTGATTTAAGCACAGAAGTTTAAAAACAGATAGTGACAAAGTAAGAATAAGTAAAAATAAGCAAGGTACAAGCAAAAATAAGCTCTCAAATAAGCAAAATAGAAATAAGCAGTTTCAAGGCAAATATGGCAGTTTTAAAGCAAAACACTTAAAAATGACATTTAAGCAATCAATAAAGATAAATAAGCATAAAACAAGTACAATAAGCAAGAAAAAGCAGTATTAAGCATAAAATAAGCTGATGAACAGTAAAATAAGCAAAAAATGAAAAAGTGAGCATACCTTATTCCCTTGCTCAAACAGGGATAAAATGATCCTAATAAGCTCTATGACCTACCCAGCTTAATAAATAAGCAACTATAAGATAACCCATAAGCTCTTCCATTGCAGCTTATCATCCAAAAAGCTTAAATTCCAATCTTTGTTTTAATGAAACAGTGAACTAATAAAAAGCTTTTGTAAAAGCTTTTATGAGTAAGACAGGTTGTATAAGCTTATTAGAGCTTATGGAAATGACTAGTAAACATAAAATAAGCTTGAATACACAAAGATTAAAAAGACAGAATTTCATAAACATGAAACTGAAATTTTCATTAAACTTTAAAAGGTTACAAAGCTTTGAAATTTAAAGACATAATTTTTAAAAGACATAAAAACATTAAAAGTAAATTAAAACTACTCCTAAAAATTACACTACTCCTCTTTAATTTCTGTCTTCTTCTTCTTTATATAAGCTCCATGGTGTGCTAGTTGTGCTTGTTATGTGAGAGGCTTCAAAGCTTAATCTTGGCCCTTTATCTTGAGTAGTGCCCAAGCCAAACGATCTTAACCCTTATTTTTTCATAGCCAATGGTTATTTAGGGGATTGCCAACGTGGCCAGTGGGGTTTTGTGAGGTGGGGAAAGTGATGGTTTTAGAGTGTAGCAGGAGTGACGGTGACAGATGTGGGGGATGATGAATAGTGTGAGGCAGGAAATTTGGGATAGATAAACAGTAATTTGGTGCAGGGGTTAGGTTTGGGAAGATGGTACATTTGGTCCCTGAAGGTATATGCTTGTATTACATCCATCGTCCTTGTTTTATTCATAGTTGGTCCCTGGAGTTAGGTGGACATTGCATCGTTAGTCCTTTTGGACTAACAGCGTTAGTCCTTTAGGACTAAGGGTGTAAAGGGTTTAAAGGTGTTATTAGGTAACGGCTGTTAGTGTTTAGTTTAAGGGTTTGGGCCAATGGGGTTACTGTATGGGCCGGTTATATATAAAATGGGCCTTTTGGGATTATATAAAAGGGTTTATATAAGTGGGCTGACCCGGGCCCACTAGGTGGGTACGGGTGGTCCCACTTTTGGCAGTTTAGGTTTTCGGGTTTGGTTTTTTATGCTCTTTCCAAATCCACTTCCCGGGGTTGACTTTGACTTGATTTGACTTTGACTTTTTGTTGACTTTTGGCTTTGACTTGACTTTTCTTTCACGCTCTTTCCGTTCTCGTGCTCGGTTTTGTTGATTTGGCTTCTATTTTTGTTCTTTTCTTGGATATCCATTACCTGCACAAAACAAATGCAAAACATACAAATACAATGTATTTTTGGTCATTTAAGTCTGATTTTAAAGGTCAAATGTATGTGTATTTAAGCACATACCAATGACAAATATGCACAAAATAAGGAAAAATAAGCACTATCCAATAAGCTATAATAATAAGCAGTTTTAACTAAGAAAATGAACAAAATCAAATAAGCTTTTTTCAAAATAAAACTAAGCTATAAACTAACATATTAAGCCATCTCAAGACAGAATAAGCACAAATAAACTTTAATAAGCAAACAATAAGCAGTTTAATAAGCTGTAAAGAAAATAAGCTAGAAAATAGTAAAAGTGAATGTACTTTGATCCCAGCTAAACAAGGGTCTAACTTGCTCAAAAGAGCTTATCTACAAGCTCCAGCTTGTTGAAAACAAGCTGGTAAAGTCCATAAGCCCATCCATTTTTGGCTTATCATCCAAAAGCTTATTGTGACTTTTTGAGTGGATTTAAGGTGAACAACTTATTCAGTTTGGCTTTTAGAAAGCTAAACTGAATAAGAACTAGCTTAAGAGTTATAGAGAGCTTAATGAACTTATTAGCTTATATCTAAACAAATTTAAACCATGATTGCTTAAGAGTAAAAAGAATTTAAAGCACAATTTAAATGAAAGATGCAATAAGCTAAAAATTACACTAATTAGCTGTTAAAAAGCTACACTAACACTACTCCTACCACAAATATCCTTCATTGTGTGATCTCCTCTTCTATTTATAGTGAACAAGAGAAGCTTGTAGCCCTTAGGAGTGTCCTTGTGCTCAAATCCTAGCCCTTGATCTTCCAATCCATCTTTAGCACCCTTGGATCATGTACACATCTAATCCACCAATGGGAGAGCTTAGGATTGCCAGCGTGGCTAAAATGGTGTCAGACATGTCAGGGGGTGTTAGATTCTAGAAGCGTACATGTGTGTGGGGTGAAGAATGTTTTACCCTGGTGTAATCGTTTCAATGAATAATGGGAGGGAGGAGATAAACAGTAATAAAGGCGCGTGTTTATAACGTTGGTTTAGACCTTTGACTCGGGTTATAAGTGGTTTAGGCATATGTTGGGCTTGGACTATTAAAATGGATTTTAAGGATTTTAGACTTTTAAGCTTATATAGTAGGCCAAGGATTGGTGTAGTATAATAGTTAATGGGCTGACCCAGCCCAATAAAATGGGTATGGGTTAGCCCATTAAGGATGTATATGCCTTTAGCTTCGATTTTATCACGCGCTTCCAATCCCATGCTCGGCTTTGTCCGTTTTGCTTTATTTTTGTCCCTTTGTGATATATCCGTTACCTGCAAGACACACTTAACAAAACGCACATATACAATGCATTTTCATGTATTATTGGTCATTATTGGCCTTTTAGCTTTATATTAAGAAATAAATGATATGTGTTTAAGCACATATCAGTGATTTTGTCGCCCTCGTTGGTGTAACGCTTTTGGTAAAGATTGCAGGATGATTTACCCTGTTTAAACCTGTGTCTCACCTTTGTTGCCTTTAAGATTATTTAGACCCTAATTCTAGCTGGTGAAGTTTTGTTTACATACCAAGCCTATGATATAATACATGCCATGACAGTGCAATTGAGTGATCACTTCGAAAAATGAAACACTTAGAGTAGATTGAGAGTTGAGTGATTTTTGATCCCTATTTTCGTGAGGTGTTTGGCTTTGATTTTTCTAGCATAAGTAAATTATAAATTCATTTCTCTAAGTTAAAATAGGGAAATCTTTTTATAAGTTATTCTAAATGGTTCTACTTGAGGGCAAGTATAAGTCAAGTGGGGGGATATTTGATAAAATCAAATAGTTAATACTTTTTAGTATAAAATTCCCTACGAAAATGCTTGTTAATATGTTATAAATGTCTGAAAACACTACTTAATTGCCTATATTTAGTTTTAGGAGCAAAACAAGCATTTGAGCAAAAGACGCGGGATTTGGGCATGGAATTCAAGAAGTGATAACATTTAAGGCTTTTACGATTTAACCTCCCCGCAGGAGTTACACCGTAATCAAGATTAACGAAGAAATGTGTAACACCCCCAAAAATATACAACGCAGCGGAATACCACATGGGGTGCTACTTCATAATACACAGCGCTAGATACAAGAGAACGACCTCTAAATGTGTCGTTTGTAAAACAATCTCGTTGATTTTCTGAAATCAAAATAATAGTTGTCCCATAATTGCATCACCATGAAAAACTTGAATGAAAAGACTCCAATGCACATCAAATAATCCAAGCATCTAATTCACCTGAGAAAAACATGCTTAAAAGTGTCAACATTAAAGTTGGTGAGTTTATAGATTAGTTTAAATATGAATGTAAGTTTCAACTAAATGTATTTGTCCAATGTATCATCACAGTACTATGTAAAAATCCCAAAGATTTATAAAGAATGCACGACACATTTTATGTCACCAAAAGTACCAATCTTATCCCAAAGATTTATAAAGAATGCATGACCAATTTAATGTCACCAAAATGTTTCAAGTATGTATTGCCACTTTATTCAAGGCAACGTAAATATCCATGTGAGTATAAAACAATGTTTACGATTACTCTAAGCTCATGAAACTGATGCACTAATATAACAGTAAGAATTCATATGTATTTGTTGGGGGCCCTGTAGTCCCAACGTGATCCGACATGTTATAACGTTCGTTCCCAGTGATAGCTAATCACCCGAAAGGGGGTTGTCAATCCCGAATAGATCTATTTTTATAACATACGCGTGGATATCAAGTTATAACGTTCGTTTGCCGAGTGATCACAAATCACCCGAACTGGGATCCACACCCGAATAGATCTATTTCATAACATTCGCGCTCACCCTCCAAGTGATTTACAGTTCATGAAGCTGTGACGTAGACTAATATATATGTACCCGTCTCAGGTGTCCCCTCCAAGAACACCCGGGCAGTGATTTAAAGAATATGTACCCCCGTTACCTGTGTCCCCTCCAAGAACACCCGGGCAGTAATGTAAAAATGTGTACCCCCGTTACCGGTGTCCCCTCCAAGAACACCCGGGCAGTAACTTGTTGTTATCAGTTCAATCCGCCTAAGCTAATCCGTAATCATTTCAAATGTAAAGTATGTATTTGTGACCAAAAATGAAGTCAAATAATGTATCCCATAGCGAGCTATGCAAATAAGTATGTAAACCAATTTGTAATCAACCATGTAAACGCATTTGCAAACAAGCATGTTCTCACCCCAAATATATGTAAAACGAGTAAAAACAGGGGAGCTATAAACTCACCTTGATCAAAGACCACGATCAAATAATCCAAACAAATCACAACCGAATCTGCAACGATCTCGGCCACGACCCTATAATTATGTCGCTCTATTATAATACACGTATTAAATACGATCAACGATGTGTACATCGTAACGACGAAAATCATACATATTTTAATATGTATACATACATATATACATGTGATGAGAAATCCACTTGCGCGTCTTTAAACCTTAACCCTTAGTATATTATATGAATATATACTATTTTCTGTCCAATCATAGCTTATGTCGAATATTTAACAAAAGATACTATTTTTAGACTCTTCGTTTTTAGGACCGAACAATGGTCTTAAATATAATTAATTAAAATAATAGATCAACCGACCTTTAGTTTTGACCCGCTATGTCTTAATTTTAAAACTGACAATCCTCGCGGCAAAGTAAAACGTCATTACGAACAACTTTCGTGTTTCGCCGGAAGGCCGAAACGGACTCGAAAGTGCTCAAATCGTTTAATTAATAAATCTGCCATTTTTAATATATATTAAAAATAACCTATTTTTCTACTAAAGTGTATATTTCGATTTCGTTCCAGTTTCTTCGTTATTGGGAGTTAGAAGTCCCGTTTTATATCAAAACGTCCGTAAAAATATAATTTGTTATATTTTGTAAACCAAACTCCGACCTTTCAAAATCTCGAACCCCGAATCCCATATTCTATTTTCTGGTCAAAATGACCCGTTACAAACATGCGCCAAGATCCGTTTTTAGCTCAAAAACTCATCTAATATTGCTTAGAGATTAATATTAATCCCGTTTTAATATTAATAACCTATTATACTTAGACGTCGCAAGTTTCAATAGATTTTTCATCACATATAATTATCCTGATAAAATTAAATCAAATAATCAAAATACTTTTGTGGTGCAACCCAAACGCACCCTTTTTGTGTCTGATTATCAAACCAAACGAACCCTTGTGGGTCGTTTACCAAAACCAATCGCACCCTTCTTGTGTTACAAAACCAAATAAACCAAACGCATCCTAGCCGGTTTCGGTGGCTGCCAAACGCACCCCTTTCGGGTGTTTAACAGCCAAACGCACCTGCTGGCCGAACCACAACCCAAATGCACCCTGCTGGTGGGTTGACCACCCAACGAACACCCCTTTTTCTTGCTGTAAATAAACCCAAACCTTGTTGGCGAACTCAGACCCAAACGCAGCCTTGCTGCCGTTTCTAAACACCAAACGCGCCCTATGGCTGCGTGGCAGCCATCCGAACACCCCTCCCCCCTGCTGTCATATAACCAACGCACCCTTTTTGTGCAAACACATCAAACACAGCCTTGTGGGCTGATAAACTCGATCAAACAAACACCCCTAGGGTTGTCCCGAAACCAACCGCACCCTGGTTGGTGCAAAACCACACCGACGCACCCTATTTGGGTGGCGAGACAAACCAAACGAACTCCCCTAGCTGCTATTAACACACCACATGCAGCCCTTGTTGCTGCCAAATAAACCACGCACCCTTTTTCTTGTAAACCCAACCCGAACGCACCCTTAGTGGTTGTGAACCCAAAACAAAACGCACCATCGTCGGAGGTTTATAACAAACAAACGCAGCCTAGCTGCTAAACCCCACCCGAACGCACCCTTGTGGTGGTTGAGTCGCGATGGAGGTGATGATGAGTAGGTGGTTCGGCTGTGGTGATGGTGGCGGGGTGGTGACGACGCGTGACAGCGCGTGGTGGTGCGGAAGGGGTAGATCCGTGGTTGATCTATCTTTTTGTAATTTTTGGGTTCGCCGGAAAAGTTTTCCGGCGGCGGTGACGGTGGCCGGAGGTGGTGGTGGCTGGCCGGATACTTTGGGGGAGAGAGAGACTAGGTGTGTGTGTGTGTGTTTATATGAGATGGAAATGAATTGTTAATATATAAATTTTATATATATAATAAAATTTATAACTTGAAATGATAATACCCAATAGTCTAGGGTTTATTTTGTAAATTTTTAGTATAGTTTTGATACTTCGGTTCGGACTCGTTTTGAGCACGTTGTACTCGGGACGATTCAAAATACGAAACTTGCGCCATTGTTTTCCAAATCATTTTTCTAATAAAAATGAGTATTCACTCGACTAATTTTCGTAAACGTTTTATAAAATTTATTTAAAACGTTTATTATTTATTTTGTATATTTCTAATAAACCTGTCCGTAAAATGATCCTTTTACTCGAATATTTGCGTCTTCAACAAACTGTTTACTGATAATGTTAAATATTTATTAAATTTCTTTATTTATAAAACGTGATAATTAAATGTAATTTAATTATTTTTGTGCCGGTACTCGTTCTTGATTCTAAAATCTTGTGAGGGCATTTCAGTCACCTTCTGACTGTTTTCGGGTCTCGGTCAAAACTAAAAAGTTGTCAGGAATGTCGTTTTACATCAAATTGCTTTAGAGTCCGAATAATGAAAACGTGATTTAGCTACTCGTTTTTGATAATTCAACCTAGGAATAACTTATATCTCCTTTAAAAATTCCAAAAATTCTCGGATGTTACATTGTTGCCATGGAATGTGATTAGTTTAACTTGATAAACCTTATATCAGATTCCAAGGGTCCAACAATACCATCGGTAATAATCTTCATACTACCTTACCCATACGTGGTTGATCACCTTTTAAGTATTTTAATGCTTGTAATGTACTCTTAGGGGCCTTGTAATATTCTCCATACTACCTTACTTGTACGTTGCCTTAACAGAATATTACATAAATGGCGGGTTCATGTAATTCGTTCATAAATTAGGAAATACTTATACATCACATCACAAGGTTGATGGGCAATAGAATTAGGATAAGCAAACAAAGGATTAATGCAAGAATAAGTAAACACATTTATTTACTTATATGAGTTTCCGCACATTAGTTTAGATTTAATTTCAATTAATAGTTTAATAAGCTTAAAATCAAAACCCCCTTCAAACCAAATATTTTAATTGCTTTCTTAAAAATATAGAAGACCAAAAAATAATCTTATTTCAACCCTTAGACCTTAGTTACGTTTAGTTCGAACCTTCCCAACCTATTCCCCTAAAGAATGATAACAACCCTCGAGTCTTGCCTATACTACACTACAACGGTTAGGTACTCTTCCTATGGAGTTGTAAAACCTGGTGTGTTACAACGACCGCATCAAGTTTTTGGCGCCGCTGCACGGGGAATAGTTAGGTTTTGAATTTAATTTAGCTTAGGTCTACTCATTCGATTCCTATCAAGTGAGAATTTAATTTTCTGTCAATTAGCTTTCTCGTAGTCTATCTTTTCTTTGTTCCCTTTGTTTTGTAGAAAATCTTTTTTGTTGACCACCATGGGAGAGGAAAATCCTTTCCGTACCTTAGGAGATTATTCCAGACCTAGCCACGAGGGCTATCGAAACACCATTGAGCTCCTCGATGGGAACAAAGTGGTGCCTCTGCGATTTGACACCATCCGGTTGGTGCAAAACGGATGCTTATTCCACGGACTTCGGTCTGAGGAGCCAAACCAACATCTTAAGGATTTTCTAAAACTTGTGGACTCACTTGACCTTGATGTTGCAAATAGGGAAAGGACGCGCTTGTGTTTATTTCAATTTCCCCTTCGCGATCAAGCTAGTAATTGGCTTGAATGTCTTCCTATAGGATCTGAATTTTTTGGCTTGAATGTCTTCCTATAGGAAGATGTTCTTTCCGCTGGGTTAAAAGAAGATTATTTTTTGGTCTTACTACCCATTTCCTTGCTCAATTCTTTCCACCGGGAATGACTTTTAAACTCCGAAATGACATCTTGATGTTCCAACAGCATCAAGGTGAATCTCTCTCTGAAGCATGGACTCGTTTTAAGGACTTACTCCAAGAAGTCCCTCATCATGGTATCGATCTTTGGCTCTAAATCCAAATCTTTTATGACCATGTCAATCCCGCCACAAGGCGAACCATCAATCAATCGGCCGGTTGTAATCTACGTGACAAAACACCGAAGAATCCTTGGCACTATTAAAGGACGTCGTCCTCTATGACAATGAAAGTTTGAATGACCCAAGAGACTTCGCTAAACTAGTCAAGGCAATCTCTTTTCCTCAAGATGTCCCGAGTACATCCGATCGTCGTCTCTTTGAGTTTGAAAATTAAGTCCAACGCTTGATGGAAGCTCACCTTACTCCCAAACCACTTGTTCAAGTAAACAAGATCGCTTCTTCATGCGAGATTTATAGTGTTCTCCACGACACTCAATATTGCATGGAAAATCCCGAGCAAGCTTTTGTTGATTATGCATCCTCGTGTACCGACGAAGCGGGAGGAAAGTGGTTCACTTTCAAACCTGAGCAAAATAATCTTGGTGACACCTATAATCCGTCATGGAAAAGTCACATAAACCATAGGTGGAGGCAACCTTAAAATTTTTAAAACAATTTTTCAAACCCACCTAATCGTTTTTAGCCCAGCGGTTCGAACCGCCCCTTCAACAACAACCCTTAAAATTTTAATAATCAATCAAATCTCGAAGGGTTGGTGTCGAATTTTATGGCATCTCAAGACGCTAGATTGTCTAAGTTTGAAGCTGATTTCAAACAACAACAAAGCAAGATGACCAATAAAATTGACACATTCTTAAAGGCCATTAATGATCGAATGATGGAAGCATTCCCAAGTGATACGGTTAGGAACCCAAAACTAAATGTTAACTCTACCTCTTCAGTTTTGTCTACTCGTTCTTACTCAATGGAAGACCCCTAATGCTCATCTCAAATCCATAATTCAATCAATGCTATTAAAACTTGTTCCAAACAAACAAATGATTTTCAAAAAGACCAAACAAAAGTTAAAACATTGACGGTCAATGAAATTGGAACATTGAAAATAAAAGATCCCGAACGAACCCTAAAAGATAAATTTAAGGATTTTCATCTTATCTTACTGGTTCTTGAAGTCCTAGCTCATGCCCCAATGTACAATGCTATTCTTGATAAATATGTAGAGAGTTTAGAGTTAGGCAAAAATGGGTCTACGTTCATTCAAGGTGAAATGCCTAAGAAAATGAAGGATCCTGGATTATTCACTCTACCTTGTAGACTAGGTGTAACATCCGAGAATTTTCGAATTTAGATTGACGATGTCAATCTTTGACTTTTTAGGGTCTGACTTGACTTATAAGAACGATTATCTAAATCACGTTTTCACGACTCGGACTCTAAAGCAATTTGACGTGGAAT
>BQNB010049214.1:4847-26409 GCA_026074375.1 Tanacetum coccineum
AAATAATCTTTAAATAGAAAATGGTCTTTCAAATTAAGTCATGAAATAAACGGATAAAGTTTTTGATAATAACGGATATCAAAATTTAAGGGGAGTTAATGGATTTTAACTACAGAAGCTTTAGATGTCATTTGTTTTAAACTTTAGGACTTATTTAAAATTTAAGACTTAGTGAATTCAGGCTTTAACTACACTCGATCAATATTGCCAACACTTCATAAGTATTAAAAGGACTTAGGAATGTTTGGATATAATTACATAGTTTTAAATGCCTTGAAGTTGATTCTCACATGATAGATCTAAGCTTATATAATCTTAAAACACAATCTCGGGTATGTGTGCGTACAAAGTTTTGCTGATTCCGAGGTGTCAAAACCAACAAGGGGGAAGGAGTAGATGTATACAGGATTGCCTTCTTTTGAACTTATCTTCATGGTTAGCTTCTTTTGATTTTAGGCCTTCTTTGTTTCTTTTGAGTGCACTATTTCAACCTCATATGGAAAGAGACATCTCGTCAACATTTAGTATGCATCATTTGAGTTCCCAGGGGGAAATGTTAGGAGAATAATTATTTAAAATGTGAGAATAATTCTTTCTGATTCAATTAATGTTTTTCCTAACTGGTCAATCTCTAAGCTTATTCTTAAAAAAAAGTAGAATTAGTTAACAAAAGAGGTACACATAGGCTTGATAAGTATGATGATTCCTTAAGTTAGTCAGTATTCTGCAGAAAGAAATGAGTACATTTGGAACTTAGTTGACTTAGGTGTTTTCATTTCAACTACTTAGAGGGAATAATTATGACATCCGGGACTTAGCTGCCTTTGGTGTTTCAATTTATATCATCTATATCATATAAGGAATAAATGCGAACATTCGGTACTTAATTGACTTTGGTGTTGCGGTATCAAATTCTTGAAAGGGTTAAGTGTGTACTTCGGATATCTAGGCTTTCTACATCAAGACTGCTTGATGCGGCTTCCAAGAAAGTTTTGAATCTACTTAAGAAAGGATTGCTGGTTTAGGGGGAAGCTAAGACAACATCAACATAGACATCACCAACCATACAAGCTCAAGTTACATATGTATCTGAATCTGTTTCATACTCGAAGTTTGAAGCAAAGGCTTTTGTAACTTGGAAAGAAAGTTGAAACAATGTTGAAGAGTGCTTGGACAGAGAAAGATCAGATTGACAACTTCTTGAAAGAAAGAAGGTTAATGAGGAGCTTAGCAAAGTTCGTTAGTGGGAGATTGTTCGAAGGACACCTACGTCTGCTACAAAGAACCATGTGATTCTATCATATGATGTTCTTATCAATCAGGTCAAACCTCGTACATAATAAACTTGTGAATTTGTTTATATGTAGTATAGACATTATGGTGATATTAAGGAGTGCTCGAGTACAAAAATTTTCAAGAATTTCTTAGTGAATTCAAAAATTTTCAAATTATTATACTCAGCACTGTCTTATAAACCCTCAAAAATTAAGGGGGAGCATTAAAATGTTCCTGTTAGATATTATGTAACATTTTGTCCCCGAACGTTTAATCAATTGATATCCAAAATATCAAGGGATTAACATTTTGGATAAGGGAAGAAAATGTGATTAAACTGAATGTAATTTGTATTGAAATGTGATCAGATAAAATGGACTCAATGCACTCTACACTTAGCATGTACTACGATTACGATGCACACAATAAGGGGGAGCTTTTAGTGATGTTGAAAAACTCTCAAAGTGTAAATCTTTTGATATTTATATCAAACACTTGATTGAATTTTCTAATGATTTTGGTTTTGATTGTGATGGAATACCCAAAAGACCGACCATGTACTTAAATTTATGGAGTTATAAGGTGGTTAGGCATAGGTATTCAAATCTATGATCAGCCTAGAACCAGATGGATTAACCTGAGTATCCACTAGATAGTGTTGATTTCCTTAGGATGATACAAAGGAGGAAAAAGTAAGAATCGAGAAAAGAATCAGGAATAATGCCGACTGAGATGGAGCTAACACTGGAACAAACCCAACAAGGTGTTAGTTATGAAGTCTCGGTAAGCATTGAAGGGGTTGAAGAATGAAAAAGAAATGTAAAGATAAAGGGTGTAAAGAAAGAAGCCCTCCATACACTTAGGCAGAAACCGGGTCAATACATAATCTGTCGGAAACACGAAGTTGTTGTCCGACATTGAAGACAGTCATGGACCCAGTGACGCTAAGCACAACCCTCCCCAGCCACTCAAGGTCTCTCAACAGACTCTTGTTTCATTTCTCACAGAGATTACACTCATTTCTATTGACTTTCTCATTCCGAGTTAGTTGATATTGAAAAGGTGGCAGTCAGCTCCAGCCTCCGATCACTAAAACTAAATGTGCACTATTGAGTCTAGAGCCAAAAGAGATCATCCATAAATCTCATTAGGACACTTGTCAAATTCTGCTTGCTAAGTCACACAATGTGAATAACAAGATATGTATTAATAGTCCTACGCATTATCCTTGTGATTTTGCCAGAACATCCGAGTGATTTCATTCACAATGAAGATGGAAATCCTGCTTGAGCCAACATCAAACAAGCTCATGGTAGGTGACTTGTGCGATTCTATACGAATCAAACTTGTGACAACTGGAAAGAAACAATGGTGCGATTCTATAAGAATCAAACTTGTTCCAGGAAATGGATCAACGGTTGCTAATGAATTTTTGAAATGATTAACACTCTCGGTGTGTCGCAAAAACAATTTTGTAAGTGATACATTGATTGATTTTCAAATCAATTTTTCTATTTCAATCGGTGAGATAGTAACTCACTGGTTCACTCTTATCGTGCTGTCTGCTTTGAGACGTTCCGATAATGAGAACATGCTGAGTTTGATGAATCTAATGCAAATGTGTTAGAAAGATTCTATACTTCAGCTGGAAATCCTGTCAAGGAGATTCTTCTTAAATTGAATCTACCTGATCACAGGTCGATCCTCACGGATTCGAAGGTTACTCCAACCAAACACGGACGAATGACAAAGCCATATTCGTCCCCCTGCTTTATTGCTAACTGTTTTAATGCAGGATACTTAAAGATGGTGGTGAAGGTACCTGATTCCAGCTGACTCACAAGATTCATAACCACATGCTCATACCCGACCGACAAACATAAAGACATCATGAAAGCTCAAGTACATGTTTCAAGATTTCCGCTACTCTGATACCGTACGTCTTTCTTGAAGTGACAAAGTATTAAAGTCAAAGAATTTCAAAGAAGTTTCCGTCACTCTGATACCGAACGTCTTTCTCGAAGTGACGAAGTGTTAAAGTTAAAGAATTTCAAGAAAGATGCAACATTAAAGCTTTCCAAGTCAACAAATCAAGAATGGTATGAGCATGTCGGTCCAGAAGTCACAAGATCACAAGATGACAAAGTCACAAGATGGCGAAACGAGATTATGCTTGGTTGATGATCTCACAATGCTCAAGATCACATCTCCACTTACAAGTAAAGATAAAGGAACAAGCTCGAGCCTAAAGTCAAAGATTACTACAACATATTCACAAGAGAAAGTCAAGTTTACGAGCTGAAGACTAAGAGATATAGCATAGTATGCTAGGTTTAAATTTTGTAAAATGGAGTGACCTCCCTTAGGGGGAGATTGTTGGAAACAAGAAAAGTATCGGTCACTTCCAAGTTGTAATAGTCTTAGCCCGTAGTTTAACATATGATAAGCTTAGTAAGCTAATATGGCCCAAGACCCATGAAAGCTTTAGTAAAGCCCATGACCGGCCTATGTATGTAGTATATATACCCTCTCCATGTCTTGGAGAGGGTGGTTGGTTGGTTTCACTTCTCATTTTTCACACACATAATTATATTATCATCTTTCTCTCTTTAGAAACTTTTCAACCCACTTCTCTCTCTAGTTCTTGCATAATATCAAAGATTACTAGTATTCTTCACACATTTTGTAAAGAAGTGGTGCATTCGGTAGGATTTAGTTGTTACACTTCGTGTATACTTTTGGTGTAGAAGCGGCACGTTTGGTATGATTTGATGCACTATGTAATATGACATTTGGATGCTCGTCTAATTATTAACTTAAGTTTTAATTATGCATTCGGAATTATTTAGTTTTAGATATTTGTTTATTACGGAAAAATAGCTAAATGCGGTTTTTTCTTCTTTTAAAAGTGCAGTTTTTTGTAACGGAATTGTAACAAAGTCATTTCGGTTACACTCCGCTGAAAACTCGAACCGTTGCAATTTTGTAGAAAATTTATTCCGTTGCAATCTCGTACCCTATATTATCCGTTGCAATTTTCTTGCAATATCTACCGTAACAAAATCGTAGAAAATCTGTTGGAATACGATCCGTTGCAAAATCGATTGCTAATTTAGGACGAATTTTTCTTTGTTGGAAAACCGTTGCAATTTTTTTCACCCCGTTAGAAATCCGTTGCAATTTTTTTCACCCCGTTAGAAATCCGTTGCCATATAAATTTCCATGGAGCATTAACGCTACGGTACGAATCTGTTGCAAATCCGTTGCAACATCCGTAACATTAGCCCTGTTGTGTAGTACTGGATGAAATCATAATAAACCGAGAACATGAGATACAAAGCTTTTTTATATTCATGTAAATACCTCAATAACAACCTAAGCAACATTACACTTGTTGGTTATTATTTAGTAATGAACAATTAGTTTTCACATAAATCCGATTAGAACAATGGATGCTTTATTGTTTTGCGACGAAAAGAGTATATGAAAATTTTATCTTTCTGAACCTATTTCAAATGAATATATTGACTTGAGTTTGGCTTAGAAAATCTCAGATATAATTATAGGTGCCGAAGCCTTTTAAGTTGAATATCAGAGCTTATTATATAAGCTAGATCTTTGTTATCTGTTCACAAATGTAATAAAAGCTCTAGCTGAACAACCTCCAATGAAGCACAATCTTATTATAATAACTATGTACATTTACAAGTCCTTTGCATTTAAAGTCTTATCTTATCTAGTAGTACAATGATATAAAAAAAAAATCTCCAATTTATTGTCAAGAAGATAAGAGGCACTCATGGGTGTGCTTGGTTAGTTTATTTTAAAGAGTACTCTTGTTCAAATGAAGAGTAAATTACACCATTCGTCCCTCTGGTTTATCTAGATTTTACATTTAGTTTCCGTTGGGGAAGAATTACTGCAGACTTTCTAAACGTTTGATTTTTTGCACGTTATTAAACATTTGACATTTTGCATGTTGTTAGTCTTAAAAATTGTAGAGGAGATCGTGTGTTTATATAAAAGTGACTATAAACTATTAAAATTAAAAAAAAAAAAAAATCAAATTCAAGAATAAAGTAGAGGTAGAAGATGAAAATGGAAAAGGAAAATATGCCAAATGACAAGACCAACCTAATCTGTAAGGCACATGCTGGAGATAACGAGATTTGATAATGACCGTTAGTTTTTTTGGACCAACAACGTGTAAAAGATAAAACATCAAGGATGCCTACTGTAATTTCTTCACAGTGAGAACTAAACATGAAATCTGGATAAACCAGGAGGACTAACAGTGTAATTTACTCTTAAATGAACTTGCAGTTCTTAATTAGCTTGAGGTTAAATAAACATATATACCTCCATCATAGCATCTAAAAAACTCAAATAAGATGCCTAAATACTTTTAAAAAACTTATTACCTTGATAATGCTACAAGCCTATAAGGCACATAACTATACAAATTAAGCTTATCCAAACATTTCCAATAAGTCAGATAAGATTAATAAGAGCAAATAAACTTTTTCCAATATAGCAAACTATTTTTTACCATTACAAACATCATATCTCCTCTATATAACACCCCTCCTTACTTTTTACCAGGCCATCACTTATTTCACACCCCATTACAGTAAAAAACCAACACAAAATTCCTTAATCTCACTGTAAAAATAAGTAATCTAATAAAAAGTCATCATAAACAAGCCTTAAGTGGCTTACCACACAAACAATCATTATAGGTAAAGGAGTCAGCTTCAAGATGATCAAACCATGAACCAGCAGGTATCTTCCCACACAAATGATTATGACTCAAATCCAAATGACCAACATACGAAGCCGAAGTTATCGATTTCGGTATCGGCCCTCGTAGGTTATTATAACTCAAATCCATCACCATAAAATAAGACTTGGTACCAAAAGTATCAGGTATCATTCCTGCTATACTGTTTTTGCTCACATTAAGTATACTTATTCCAGAATGCATAAAACTGGCAGGTATTTTACCAGTGAGCAAGTTTCCATCTAGGTTTAACGTGGCAAGTACAGCCATTTTGCCTATGGACGCTGGAATGGGTCCAGATATTCTATTTAAGGAAAGATCAAGGTCCGAAAGGCGATATATGGAAGAAATGGTTTCTGGGATTTGTCCTGTGAGTCTGTTGTTGCTTAATAAAGCGCGAGAAAGCATGCGAAGATTTCCTATGTTTTGAGGCAATGTGCCTGATATCATGTTGTTACGTAGGTCTAAATGCATTAAGGATGTTAGGTCTGATAAGGATGTTGGGATGGATCCTGTGAGTTTGTTGTCTGCTAGGTTTAGCACTGTTAAAAGGTGTAAGTTGCCTATGTCTAGAGGTATCTGGCCCGAGATTTGGTTGCCAACTAGGTCTAGGTGACGGAGGTAGGGTAGGTTTGTAATGCATGGGGGGATAATACCCGAAATGCCCTTCCAATCTGCGATTACTATATTCGCGAGGCGTTCGAGGTTGCATAATGCAGGAGAGATAGAACCGGTCATGTAACCGGTTCTCTTTGCTTTTTGGAAAAGCGGATCTTCTGATTCGCCACGTAGGGCAATATCTGCGACGCGCTTTGTGGACGGCTCGCAGTTTATGCCGTACCATTTGTTGCAACAATCTGTGCCTGTCCATGAGTTGAATATGCCTAGATAGGGTTCGCGTAATGCTGCTTTGAACGCGAGTAGTGCTGCCAGATCTGATGCCGGGCAAGCACTCACATTTGCTGTCAGTGTTAGTACGCTGACAGCAAGTGTGAATACGATTGTTTTCCACCACAAATACGTACTCATTTTGTGCTCTCTATTGATTTTTGAAGTTGCTTGTAGTGATAATGTGTAAATGGTTTGGAGTGAGTTTGAAGTGAGTGAAATGGGGGCTGGGTTAATATATAGTAGTGATGTTATAGCGATGAAATGACGAAATTGTCCCTCACGTGTGATGCATAATTTAGGGTGAACAGGTCAACGTGGGTAGGATAAGACCAAGAAATAACTAGGAAGGTGATATATAACCAAAACACGTGGCAGTCTGCAAATGTTGAGTTTAGTCTATAGATATTTTTATTTTTTTTGAACATCTATAGATTGAGTTATATAGGGATGCAAGATTAGTTAATGTCACGTAATAAACGTTCAGAAATAAATGTCATAAGATGTAAAGGAAGCCACAATATTTGCATTCATAACGCCGGCTCACTTTTTCTCTTAACACATACTGACTTCGTCTCAAAATTATTGTTCAGTTTTGACTTTCTGAGTCTTTCTTTGTCAACTTTAACCTTAAATATTTTTGTTTGTGTTACATAATACTTGATAAAAATTATACCAATGAAAAATACATTTAAAAATCAATCCATTCATATATTATGCATCAAATATTAAATAGCATAAACAAAAATATTTAAAGTCAAAGTTGACAAAGAATGACTTAGAAAGTCAAAAGTGGACAATAATTTTAAGACGGAGGTAGTATTTCATCTTAAAGTTAGTGTAATAACACAAACCAATTTACCATTCAAATATACAATACTTAAACACAAACTTACCTTATAAAAACTAATATCACACATACCCACACCCGTACAAACACCGCTCCAAGACTTAGTCATCCAGATGATCGAGTTCTATAAATTTTGACCAAAGACGTGTACTTCTTAAGTGATCGTGTAGTAAGCAAGACGCTTATCTTGCGTGCCTGATATGTGAGAAATCACATATCCGTTTTATACCAAAAATGACCCTAAAATGATAAAATAATGCAAATTATGCTTGTATATTGTGTGTTTTGTCTTTTATGATGTGTAGGTACGGATATTGCAAAAATCACAAGAAAAGAGCCAAAACCGGACGTAAACGAACATGAGACGAATTGAGTACACAGAGCCGGGAGTTTTTAGCAAAAAATCAACAAAAGTAAACAAAAGTCAATATTGGTCAACCTTGGTCAACTCACAAGATGACAAAACCTTTAATAGTACCAAAAAGCCCTTAATGTTAAACCATTTTCACCTTAAGTCCCTAAATGAATAACATCGTTAGTCCTTTATTAATTAAGGACTAACAGTCGTTAAGTCCTAAATATTAACCCTAAACTTTTAACCATTGGCCCAAAATAATTAATCAACGAGCCCAAAACCTTTTTAAAGCCCAAGTCAACACCCCACTTAGCCTCAGTCAAACAAATAGAAAACAAAAAAAGGCGCGAATAGTTTTTACTATTCATCGTCTTATCAAAACTTACCCTGCATCAATTAAAAGGGTAAAACCCACTCCCATCACTCATAATACGTGGCTTCAAAGATTCTTAGTGCCAAGTTCCATGCTAGCAAACTTAAACATCATCAAAGCTATTGATTGGTTGTCACTGACAACAAGGAATGCCACGTATTCTCCAAAGAAACACACAAAGAAGAGAAATTTACACTAAATTCAGTGTAAAAGAAACACAATCAATGCCCAATGATTGGATTGCCACGCTGGCAATCCGTGTGCTCTATTCTCATCCAAGGGCTACAATTAGAGATCAAATGATTGGTTAGAAATTAAGGGCCAAGATCAAAGCAAGGGGAGCGTCATAAAGAGCTTAGAAGGATCCTCTCTTGCCTATAAAAAGGAGCTCAACCTCACTCACAGTCATCTAGTTTTTTAGTTTTTAGAATAGCTTATTTTATGTAATTTTAGCTTATTGTCTTTCCATTTAAATGTAATTTTCTTCTTTTAAGCTTGTACTCAGTTTTAATATTAATAAAAGTTTAGTTTACAAATTGTTCATCTATTAATTAATGTTTTTACTTAAATGCATAATGGTTTAATCAAGCTCTTTTTACTCATATAAGCTCAATAAGCTCTCAAATTCATTCATAAGCTAATAGATTACTCAGTTAAGCTCACAAAAGCTTAACTGAGTTTATTAAATACTCAAATCCACCATCAATTTACCTCAGCTTTAATATGAAAGGGAAGCCAGTTATGGAAGGGCTTCCAAGACCACACCAGCTTATCATAAGATAAGCTGGAGCTTGTTGAGAAGCTCCTCGAGCAATTTTTATAAGCCTTGTTTAAGCAAAGGTTTTAGTAAGTTCTAGTTTTCTTTTTTAAAGTTTACTTTTGCATCCTAGCTTAACACTGCTTATTTTCTGCTTATTGTTGTTTAGATTTGCTTAATAGTGCTTATTATTGTTGTTAGATGCTATTTGAGTTCAATTGTTAGCTTAATTCATAGTTTACATGTTATTGATATAAAACAGTCAAAAATACCAAAAATATTAGCATTTACTTATAGCTTGTGATTTCTGCTTATTTGATTATTAAAAGTTGATCATAAGGTTTGTTATAAGCTAATAATAATATGGTATTTGAAGTTTAAGTCCTAATTCTTAATATCATAAGCTTAAAATGAGATTGAACAATTTAAAAGGGTGTTTGGTATATGGCAGTACTAATTTGAGTCAGTACTGTCCATTACCTTTTGGTTCTTTAAAGCAATTTTAAATCTCATTTTGAAGTTTATGTAGTAAGAATTTAAGTTTTCTATAGGTTTAATCAAGATTTTGTAGGTTTGTGTGTAGATTGTAAGGATATGAGGTCATAACTCAAATTCATAAGCTCTTGAGCCTTTGATTGTTTCTAGTGGTTATTTTCAGTGAATTTGCTGTTGTTTTAGAGTTTTAAAGTTGTAGAAACAAGTTTTTAAGAAAGGCCTCAATTGGTTTTGAGTTTTGATCACAAAGTGTCAATTGCATCAGCATTCTAAAAACAGTCCTTAAGGCCATTTTCTAGCTTAAATTTCAGATAGTTAAAGTAGGAGTTAGGTCTTAAAATTTGGAGCACAAGTAGATTATAGGTTATATTAGAACTGTTTGAGCTAAATTTGTAATATTTTGCTTAATTACTCATCTGTTTTTAAGCTTGAACTTAGCATTTAGTCTTTTCATAAAAAAAAACCAAAAAGAACACTCAGCTCATACTGAGTCAATCAGTCTTTTTCAATTAGCCTTTTCTTTGCTTATTTGATTTTCAAACTAATTTTTAAGTGTAGTTTTAAGTAGTTTGGAAGATGGGCTTTTTAGTGGTATAAGTCTTATAACCATAAGGTTCTGTCTATTAGCTTAAAAATAAGTCCAAAATTGCCTATTTGTCTGTTTGATTAGCAGTTTTACATCAGATTGCTTAAGTGCTTAATACAGCTTATGGCTCATTCTTTTTGCTTAATTCTTGCTAAGATTTGCTTGTTAGGTTAGTATTAGGGTAGTAGTAGCTTAAGTAGTTTCAGTTTGAGCTTATTCAAGTTTTCAAGTTTCCTTAAAAAGCAAAATAAGTGTTAAGTCTAATTTGTCAGTTTTTAAGCTCAATTTCTGGCTTATTGTTTAAGATTTACAAAAAGTTTCTTTTGCAAAAGTTGTTAGTTTCAAGCTGTTTTATAAGATTTTCCAAAAAGTTTTGAAAAATAAAAAAAATAGCAAAAAGTTAAGCCACAGGTTCGAACCTATGACCTAACCTTTCACACCCAGACGTCCCAACATACAAACACACTAACCATCGCACCAGACCAGGGCTATCTGTTATGATAGCCCACACCTAATCTTTTAAATACATTTTCAGTTCCTTTTTCAATTAAAAAGCCGTAGCTTATTTAGGACTTTTTAGGGCTTATTGAGTTAGCTTATTTCGAGTTTATATTTTTATAAAATTTGTTACATTTTTGTTCATTTTTCAGTAATTTTTCTAGAATTTTTAAATTTAGTTTGGTATTTTTAATCATTTAATTTTTTGTTAAAAACTTTAAAAAATCAAAAAAATAGAAAAATAATCAAAAAAAATAATTTTCTTTTTTCTGAAAATTTTCTTTTATCATAATTTAGGTTTAGAAATTAAATTTGCGTTCGTAGGTCTTAATTTTAGTATAATTGCTTAATTATCGCATTTTCTTCAATTCACATTAACGTTTTCATGTTTAATTGCTTAGTTGTTTAATTTCCTTTGCGTATTTTATGTGTTTTTATTCGTAGAAATAGAAAACCAACTCAAAAATTTAGAACCATTCAAGTCATTGTCCAAACAAAAACGAGGTCTCAATTTCATAATTCTTGGGGTATAAACGACCCGGTGAACACTTACCGGATAACGTATGATATTTTCGTGTGATTTTTCATATTACCTTTGTCCTCAAGGGTAATTTTGGAATTTCAATACTATTATATTATACGTATACTATTGAGAATCAATCAGTGCTGTTGGGTATTTTTTTCTTAGCCCATGAGGATTAATAGCCTAACACATTGAGGCCCATCTTGAGTCTATTTAAGGACTCTTATTATTGTCGTTAGCAGTAAGATGTGTGAAGAGTTGTATGGGAGAGAAAAAGAAAAGAAAAGAAAGAAGATTTTTGGAGTAATATATCACCCAAATCCAACTGCAGTGTTTTTCTGATCACCGGAGATTGCACCGTCAGATTGTCACGATTTTTGGGCTGTAGCTTCCTGGTATCGAGAGGAAGGTTCTTGGTTTGGGGACTTAACCTGTTTGAACGATGGAAACTAATACAAGTAGGATGGTTAGTTTGAATAGTTCTAATTATCATGTTTGGAAAGGAAAAATGGAGGATCTCCTTTATGTTAAAGACTACTACTTGCCTGTATTTAATACTGAGAAACCTGAGAACAAAAAAGATGCAAAATGGACTATTTTGCATAGACAGGTTTGCGGGTATATTAGGCAATGGGTTGATGATAATGTTTTGAACCATATTTGTGAGGAGACACATGCTCGTACTCTTTGGAACAAACTTGAACAGTTATATGCTCAAAAAACTGGAAATAACAAGTTGTTCTTAATCAAGTAAATGATGAGATTAAAGTAAACTGATGGGTCTCCTATTACTGATCACTTAAATGCTTTTCAGGGTATTATAAATTAGCTTGCAGGTATAGGTATCAAGTTTGAAGATGAGATTCAAGGCTTGTGGCTTCTTGGTACTTTACCGGATACTTGGGAGACTTTTAGGACAACTTTGTCCAACTATGCACCAGATGGTGTTATCACCGTGGAATTGGCTAAAGGCAGTATTCTGAATGAAGAAATGAGAAGAAAGTCATAGGGTTCTTCTTCATAGTCAAATGTCTTGGTCACAAAAAGGCGGGGGAGAAGTCAAAGCAGAGGCCTGAGTAACAGAGGTAATCATCGTAGTAGTTCCAGCAAAGGAAAATTTGCTAATGTTGAATGTTATCATTGTCATAAAAAGGGGCACACGATGAAGTTTTGCAGACAGTTGAAAAAAGAGAACAAGAAGAAAAACTACAACAACCAGAAGAACAAACACAAGAAAGATGATGATGGTGATGACAATACTGAAGTAAATACCACCACAGATGAGTTCTTTGTTTGTTATGATTATGATATGGTCAACCTTGCTAATGATGATTCGAGTTGGATTCTTGACAGTGGTGCTACGTGCCATGTTGCAACACGAAAAGATTATTATTCATCTTACACACCAGGTGACTTCGGTGTTGTTAGGATGGGTAATACTGGGCTATCAAGGATTGCTGGTATTGGAGATATTTGCTTGAAGTTTGACACGGGGATGGAATTGGTTTTGCATAATGTAAAACATGTCCCAGATATGAGACTCAATATTATCTCAACAGGTCTTCTTGATGAAGATGGTTACCACAACAGTTCTGGTAATGGTTTGTGGAAAGTAACACTCGGATCCTTGATTGTGGCAAGAGGAAAAAGGGAATCCAAGTTATACATGACTCATCCGAAGATATCCAAGAGCATTGTCAATGCTGTAGACAATGATGATATGACCGAGTTATGGCATAAGAGACTTGGTCACATGAGTGAAAAGGGGATGTCTATTCTTTCTAAGAAGAATGTGTTATCTGGTGTGCATGATATCAACTTGAAAAAGTGTTCTCACTGTTTGGCAGGAAAGCAAACTAGACTTGCTTTTAAGAGTCGTTCTCCTTTCAGAATGGAGAACATACTTGATCTGGTACATTCCGATGTTTGTGGTCCCATGAAGACTAAAACACTTGGTGGGTGTTCATATTTTGTCACTTTCATCGATGATCACTCAAGAAAGGTTTGGGTATATACCTTGAAGACTAAAGATCAAGTATTGGATGTGTTTAAGCAGTTTCATGCTTTAGTTGAGAGGCAGACAGGGAAGAAACTTAAATGTATTCGAACTGACAATGGAGGTGAATACATTGGCCCCTTTGATGCTTATTGTAGAGAGCATGGAATTCAGCATCAAAAGACTCCACCGAAGACACCACAGTTAAATGGCTTAGCAGAGCGGATGAATAGAACTTTGGTTGAGAGAGTCAGATGCTTGCTTTCACATGCAGGGTTGCCTGCTTCTTTTTGGGGTGAGGCTTTGAATACGGCGGTACATGTTATTAATCTAACCCCTTGTGTTCCTTTGCGTTTTGATGTTCCTGACAGGGTTTGGAGCGACAAAGATGTTTCATACCGTCATTTACGAGTTTTTGGATGCAAGGCATCTGTGCATATTCACAAAGATGAAAGATCAAAGCTTGATGTGAAGGGTAAGCCATGTGTGTTCCTCGGGTATGGTCAAGATGAATTTGGGTACAGGTTGTATGATCCAGTTCAAAAGAAACTCGTTCGTAGCCGAGATGTAGTGTTTGAGGAAGATCTAACTTTGAAAGATGTTGAAAAGGCTGAGAGGGAGAAAATTCCTCAACATAATGATGATCTTATTGACTTGGATCCGGTTCCACCTAAACATTTTGACTCACAGTTTGGAGATGATATTCAGAATGATGAAGAACATGATGAAGAACAGGGTGTTGATGATGTTGATGCTCAAGAGCAACCAAACTTAGATGAAGATGTTCATCCTGAGTTACCAGTACCTGATATGCCACCATTCCTTCCGCTTAGGCGGTTTACAAGAGATCATCATCCTTCCACACGCTATTCTGCACATGAGTATGTTTTACTTACTGATGGAGGAGACCCCGAGTGTTATGCAGAAGCTATGGAAGATGAACACAAAAAGAATGGTTTGAAGCCATGGAAGATGAGATGAATTCCTTGCATGAGAACAATACCTTTGAGTTGGTGAAGCTGCCTAAGGGCAAGAGAGCTTTGAAAAATAAATAGGTTTACAAATTGAAGACTGAAGAACATACTTCTAGACCGAGGTACAAGGCCAGTTTACGTGTTAAAGGTTTCAGTTCAGAAAGAGTATTTGATTTTTGATGAGGGTTTTCTCTCCGGATGTGAAGTATGGGTTTGTGTGTGAGTTGTTTTGGTTGGTGGCTAGCCTCGATCTTGAGGTGGAGCACCCCCCTAAATTTGGGGTGTCAAGACAGCTTTACTTTCATGGTGATCTGGATAAGAATTACATGGAGCACCTAAAGGTTTCAAGTTATGGGGAAGGAAAGGACTACGTGTGTAGATCAGAAATGTTTGTACGGGTTGAAGCAAGCACGAGACAGTGGTACAAGAAATTTGAGTTGGTTATAGGAAGCAAGGCTCCGAAAGACTCTCTTCAGATCACGGTGTTTTTCTTTCAGGAAGTTTGGTGATGATGTCTACTGTACCCCCCAATTATCATTTGTTAGCTATATGTTGATGATATGTTGATTGTTGCAAAACATATGGAAGATTTGGGCCAATTGAAAGGGATTTGAGCAGTCTTTTTCTATGAAAGACTTGGGGCCAGCAAAACAGATCATTGGCATTTGAAATTTCCGTGATAGAGGTGCCAAGAAGTTGCATATATCACAAGAGCAATATATTGAGAAGGTGCTATGCAAGTTCAACATGGATAAAGCTAAAGTAGTTAGTTTTTCTTTTTTTTTTTTTCTTCCCACCCCCAATCATACTACAAACTCTAAGCTAATTGTTTAAAGATTTGCCCTCTTCCAAGAAGAATTATTGAAAGATGGATAGAGTTCCATATGATTTTTTTTTTTAAAAATAAAAATTTCTCACACTCTTTTCCTCAGCGGTTGGTAGCTTGATGTATGTTATGGTGTGTAGAAGGCCGGATTTAGCTCATGCAGTTGGTGTTGTCAGTCGGTTCCTGTCCAATCTTGGTAAAAAGCATTGGGAAGCTATTAAATTGATATTTAGATATCTACGAGGTACTTCCAAATTGGGTATCACATTTGGAAATGGGAAACCCATGCTTGTTGGTTTCACAGACTCAGATATGGCTGGAAATAAGGACAACATGAAATCCACTTCTGGATATTTGATGACCTTTGCAGGGGGAGCAGTTTTATGACAATCTAGATTGCAAAAGTGTGTGGCATTGTCTACAACAGAGGCTGAGTATATGGCAGCAACAAAAGCGTGCAAAGAACTATTGTGGTTGAAAAGGTTTTTGCAAGAACTTGGTTTTAAGCAACAACGTTATGCGGTTCTTTGTGACAATCAAAGTGCTATTCACCTTGCTAAGAATTCGATGTTTCACAAAAGAACAAAACATATTGATATCCGTTATCATTGGATTAGAAATGCCATTGAAGATAGTATGTTTGAACTTAATAAAATTCATACGGATGATAATGCCTCCGATATGTTGACAAAGGCTGTAACAAGAGAAAAATTGAAGGTGTGTTTCTCGATCACCGGGATGGCGAACTCATCCTCATAGGCAGAAAAGGGGGAGATTTGTTGGGTATTTTTTCTTAGCCCATGAGGATTAATAGCCCAACACATTGAGGCCCATCTTGAGTCTATTTAAGGACTCTTATTATTGTGGTTAGCAGGAAGATGTGTGAAGAGTTGTAAGGAGAAGAAAAGAAAATAAAAGAAAGAAGATTTTCGGAGTAATATATCACCCAAATCCAACTGTAGTGTTTTTTCGATCACCGGAGATTGCACCGTCGGATCGTCAAGATTTTCGGACTGTAGCTTCTTGACAACGAGAGGAAGGTTCTGACCGTTGGGATTTTGATTTTGAGGCATGGAAGTTCGTTTTCATACCTGGGCAGATTGTATCTTATTTGGTGATATTCTTCCTTTCTTGTTCATTGATTGTTGCCATATATCTTGATGCTTGATTCCAAGATTATGATGTTTGTTGTATACCTCTAGTGTTATCTAGAGAAGACCTTGTGTACCTCTCCTCATTGATAGTGAATTTAAGCAGCACTAGGTGTCCCGTGATTTTTACCTGTTTTGGGGTTTTCCACGCTAAAAGTTTGGTGTTCTTGCTGTGTGTTTGATTACATTTATTATCTGCTGTTTTGGGGCTGATTTGAGACTGTTAGGGGCTGATTAGAGTTGTTTTTATGTTTCCCTATTTGTTTTCATCCTCATAGGTTGTGTGTGTGTGTGTTTGGGTAAGTAGTGTCAAATGAAGGTTTTGCTTCCGCAATTGTGTTTATACCGTTGTGACCCATTGTTCTTACCTATCACTTATTGCAATGCTTGATCTGTTAACTTCCTTTTTATGAATTAGTTTCCTAATTGGATTTTTTATCCTCAGTTTTCATTGAAAGTTCCTGTTGTCGTCCGTCTTGAACGTACAAATGACCAAGGAAAGAGGATTCTTAAGGTAAAGTCATTCATTAAAAGCTCTTATCTAGTTTTTTATCTATACTATATATAAAGCACGAATATTTTCCCTTTAAAACTAAAAAACTTAAAAAAGGAGGAATGTTGTTAGACAAAAATGCCCCTACTTATAAAATGCTCCTATATTAATCCGCGCCGCTTGTGCGGGTAATAGTCTATAGTAACTTAATGCATCAATATGCTGACAAATATCTTTCTTTTAAGGACATAGATTAGTTTTTTTTTGGGTAAAGAGGACAGAGATTTGTTAACTCAAGGAATAAACAAACTCTACAAAAGTTGGTTATGAGTATTTAAAGCAACTTTTGGTCCGTTTGACATTCTTTCTATTTTTATCCGAATGACCTATTATTAATAAAGACAACCCAAATTGACCCAAATTGATCTGATATCATATACTTGGAATATATAGAGTTTCTTTTAACAATCGAAAGGCTTTTATTACAGAGGAAAGCGGGATGGCATTGATTACAATGGAAGATCTGGATGATGCAGCTGAGAAAGCTGTTAAAGCACTCAAATCAACATAAACTGTATATCTCACATTCTGATTCTTTTTTCATAGATTAAAACGTAGTATTTCAACCTTCGTGTTCTCCTTTCCCCGGGAATAAATATCAAAGGAATCGTTGTTCGGGATAATATTTTTGATTTCAGGCTCAACTGAACCATATGCTGACACTCAATTTGGATGTTTGTTGAGTTATCCGAGACAATATTTTTGTTGGAAATCATTTAAGAGAACAAGTCTTGTTCACTTGTTTATATTTATTGTTTTATGATCGCTTCCTTTTTTAAACTTTCTAAAAACGGCAATATGTCGCGTAAGTTGTATGTTGCCAACAATCACAGGGATCTAAATGTACAAAATCAATTACTGTTAGAGGCCTTGGTACCGTGAGCTGGTAGCCTTGGCTAGTACCACAACGCCAAATCTATTGCGCCAAGCCGACACCGGGCCTTGGCTCATGAGCCTTCGCGCCGTATCCACCAGCCCACACTGTGGGTTTTCGTCTCTTTATTTTTTTCTACTATTTTTTATGTTTTAGTGGGTTATGTGTGGACCAGACGGTGTCTAATAAAGGAAGGGTGAATTGCGGGTTGTTAGGTTATGATGTTATAAAAGTGTTGAGGTGTCACAACTTTTCCCGTGGCATCATACGGTGCCTAATGCTCTTTCTGATACCCGCGCTAAGCGGCGGCGGCCTATAATGTTTTAAGGTCTTTATTTTCTTTGTTGGTTTAGTGACTTGACATCATCAGCGGTTAACCTTTATGAAATAGCTATACTTATGTTTATGTGTGTAGTTTTTAATAACGCTAAAATAAGCATTAAAACAAAAGTAACAGATGTGCTCAACTCTAATGGATCAATCATCAATGTACCAGAGTCTTTACAAGATTATAACGTTGAGGACTGGGTTTTTTTTCAAGGCACAAATAACGAAAGGTGAACTTTTGGTGTGACCATAAGATGTATCGAGTCTGTCTCACGCGTGACTTGCTTTTATATGACACCTCAACTCACTAGTGACTTGGTGAGTAGTGGCACCATTTTTCAAGACACAAATAACGAAAGACGAAATTTTGGTGTGACCATAAGATGTAGCGAGTCTATGTCTCACGCGTGACTTGCTTATATGGCACCTCAACTCACTAGTGACTTAGTGAGTAGTGACGCCACTATATCACCCTACTCGTCTACGTGGGAGTTTCTAAAATTTCTACTTAAAGGAGATGCCTATTATCCGGTGGTGAGAGCAAATTTTGTTTGTGGGCTTTGACATAAGTCGCACTCAAAGATGTTTAACATAAGTCGTTCTAATTTGGTTTGTCACAATTCGATTTACTTGTTTGATTGTACTCTAAATAAAAACATTATAAATTACAACAATAACGATAAATGTTGATTTTAAAAACAAATATACAGTGTAAGGCGTATTTGTTATATAAAATTTAAGATTAAATTGTTTTCTAAAGTTTTAGGTTTAAATGTAAATTTTATTAACCAATCACAATATAACATTATTTTAAATTTTTTATCATCCATTTACAACAATTCTTTATATTTGTGGTTGGAAGAAATTGCTGGAAATAAGGGATAAAATAAGGAATTTTGTGGTGTATAAGATTAGAAATGAGCAGTTTATATCCATGTGGTATGATAACTGGAGTAGTATTGGTCCATTGATTTAACATGTCACACACAAGTATTTATAATGAAAGGTTGCAAGACAATATGAGAGTAAGTGATATGATTGACGGTGGAAAATGGAATTGGTCTACTGAATGCAATTTCCTGTTTGGAGAATGACAAGTGGAAAATAAATAGAGTTTGCAGTAAAATATGTTTATGAAGATTTGAGTGAAAGTGGGCAGAATGTAATAGGAGTATGGTGGAAGCTTGTATGGTTTACACATTGCATACCCAAACTTTTTTTTACTTTAAAATTTGTACTTTTATTCCATCAAAATAGGATTTACATAGTGGTGGAAGACAAACGAGCAACATGCTGCGCCGCTAATTTTTTAAAAACATCTATGTGGATCAGGTGTCATAACATTATTGTTCATAACTCGTTGTAATCTGTTGAGTAGCTCCACCGCCTCAGGTGCAAGGAAACCAAATGTATCAAACGCGAAAGGGTTGTACTTTTATGCGAGTATGGGTTGTACTTTTATGCGAGTATGGATTTACATAGTGGTGGAAATAATCATTGGAAGTACACATGTTTAAGTATCAAGTACCATTGTGTAAGGTACTTTTTTATGCGAGTATGAGTTGTACTTTTATGCGACTTGTATTCTATGCCGGTGTGGTTTGACTTTTTAAAAAAAATATATAAAGTATAAGTCGCATAAAAGTACAACCCAAAGTCGCATAAAAAGTACCTTACACAATGGTACTTAATACTTAGGGTAAAAGCCAAAAATTACCAACGTACTTTTCAAAATTTCCCGACTTGAACCCTTTACTTTTTTATTAACACTGAAACCCACGTACGTTCAAATTTTTAACCGACTTGAACCAAACGTTTGTACCGTTAGTTATTATGTGGCAACGTTAGTCCATTTAGCTAACGATCGCTTTGCATCGTTAGTCCTTTAAAAATAATTTTCTTTATATGATTTTTTACGTTTACGCCGTTTTTACGCTTTCCGTCCGGTTTTTTTTACATATTTTTTTCGTTTGGTTTTTTTTTTTACGTTTTCCGTCTGTTTTTTTTTTTACAGTTTTCGCCCGGTTATATACGTTTTCCCAGCCCGGTATTTACCTTTTCTCCGTTTCTTACGCTTCAGTTACTTTTATTACGTTTCGTCGCTTGTTTTACGTATTTTCGTCCGTATTTAATGATATTCGTCAAGTATTACGTTTTTGTTGTATCATTTCGCTTTAGGCACGTTTTTTTACGTCTTCGTTCGTTTTTTTACGTTTTCGTCTGGTTTTTTAAAATATCGTCTGTTTTTACGTTTTCGTCCGTTTTTTTACGTTTTCTTCCGATCTTTTACGTTTTCGTCCGTTTTTTACGTTTTCGTCTGTTTTTTTTTTTTTACGTTCATATGATTTCATTTTTTACGATTTCGTCTAGTTTTACGTTTTCGTTTGTTCTTTTACGCTTTAGCATGTTTTTTACGTCTTCATTCGTTTTTTTACGTTTTCGTCTGGTTTTTAAAAATTTCATCTGTTTTTACGTTTTCGTCCGTTTTTTTACGTTTTCTTTCGATCTTTTACGTTTTCGTCAGTTTTTTACGTTTTCGTATGTTTTTTTACATTTTCGTACGATTTCAACCGTGTTCGTACGATTTCATCTGTATTTTATGTTTTTTACGTTTTCGTCTGTTATTTTACGTTTTCGTACGATTTAAAAAACGAACGAAGATTTAAAAAAACGTGCGAAAGCGTAAAAGAACAAACGTAAAAAAGGGTTTCGCACGTTTTGTTCTTTTACGCTTTCGCACGTTTTTTAAAATCTTCGTTTGGTTTTTTAAATCATACGAAAACGTAAAATAACGTAAAATAACAGACGAAAACGTAAAAAAAGGTAAGAAACAGACGAAATCGTACGAACACGGTTGAAATCGTACGAAAACGTAAAAAACGGACAGAAAACGTAAAAGATCGGAAGAAAACGTAAAAACAGACGAAATTTTAAAATACCAGACGAAAACGTAAAAAAACGAAAGAAGACCTAAAAAATGTGCGAAGGCGTAAAAGAACAAACGAAAATGTAAAACTAGACGAAATCGTAAAAAAACGGACGAAAACGTAAAACAACGGACGAAAACGTACAAAAGCGTAAGAAAACGGACGAAAACGTAAAAAACGAGCGAAAACGTAAAAAACGCGCGAAAACGCAAAAAAACAAACGAAAACGTAAAAAAACGAGCGAAAATGTAAAAAATCATATAAAGAAAATTATTGTTAAATGACTAACGATGCAAAGCGATCGTTAGCTAAATGGACTAACGTTGCCACATAATAACTAACGGTACAAACGTTTGGTTCAACTCGGTTAAAAATTTGAAAGTGCGTGGGTTTCGGTGTTAATAAAAAAGTAAAGGATTCAAGTCGAGAAATTTTGAAAAGTACGTTGGTAATTTATGGCTTTTACCCAAACATATCCACAATTATTTAACCTCGAAGGTAAAGGTGTAAAATGTCATGATTAAATTTGGCACCTTATAATAATAGGAAAAAAG
>BQNB010049214.1:31787-42150 GCA_026074375.1 Tanacetum coccineum
CAAACTCTACAAAAGTTGGTTATGAGTATTTAAAGCAACTTTTGGTCCGTTTGACATTCTTTCTATTTTTATCCGAATGACCTATTATTAATAAAGACAACCCAAATTGATCTGATATCATATACTTGGAATATATAGAGTTTCTTTTAACAATCGAAAGGCTTTTATTACACAGGAAAGCGGATGGCATTTATTACAGCGGAAGATCTGGGTGATGCAGCCGAGAAAGCTGTTAAAGCACTCAAATCAACATAAACGGTATGTTAGTAGATAATTAGGCCCAAGCCCGACTTGTGGGTTTGGGTCCATTAGGGTTTGCTTATGTTTCCACTCTATATATTGTGCTCAATAATAAATCATACCTCAAGGGGTTCTATCATTCCACATGGTATCAGCCATTAAGATCCTAAACCCTAATCACGTATCTTCCGCACTTCATCACAAAATAGTCGTCCTCCGGTCATCGGCAACTCGCCGATGATTCGGAGGGATCCCAAACCTAATTAGCCTTTTCGTCTCTTTTCTTTTACAGTGTTGATTTCATTAAGTTTGATGTCGGGAATGTTGTCATGGACGGTTGTTTTGTGGTGGACACTAGAACTCCGCCAAACAACACCGGAACCCATCCAAACAACCACTGATTCGATAACACAAATCGATACTATCCTATATCCTACTCCCATCGTCACTTCTCCATATCAAACAACTCCATCTCAACAAAAACTCGAAACAGAAAATCAAATCCAAAGATCTCTGATTGTATTGTGTTCGAATCTCTCAAAATAAATGTCTAGACCTCAAAGATCTTTAAAAAAAATATCGAACAAATACATTCATCATCGATCTTGACGAAAAACAATATACCTACCCGAGACCTATTGAAAGATCTTGAAGCTAATACCTTCTTGTGTTCTTCGTGCATTTGAAGTAAATAAAAGGGGTTGTGTTTTGTTTTTCGATTTGAGCAGATAACAAGTAAGAGACGTCTTGTGTTGAAATTTATATTGAAGACGTATAGTGAAGTGGGGTTGCTGCTCAGTTTTCATGGTTGTTTCAATAGCGTGATAAGATTAAAAGAGTTTGATTTGTGTTATGGTTGGTGAAGGTTGCGTCAGATGTGGAAAGGAAAAAGATAGGCGGAGATTTTAAGAAGTGTTTGTTAGGGTATTATTGTTATGAGAATTTGTAGGGTTATTACTATAATAATTTAATAATTTGTTTGTTTTATTTTTTATTCGTGCTAAGGTCACGTCGTGCTAAGGTCACGTTCATGCTAAGGTCATGAGTTGTTAAATCGTGCTAAGGTCACGTTCATGCTAAGGTCATGAGTTGTTAAATCGTGCTAAGGTCACGTTCATGCTAAGGTCATGAGTTGTTAAATCGTGCTAAGGTCACGAGTTGTTAAAACGTGCTAAAGGTCACGTTCTTGTTTTGTTGTATGTTAGTGTTTTGTTTTGTTTTATTTCTTCTTTTCTAGTTTACTTCTTCAGTCCGAGCTTTCGTGATTTTGCCGCTCGGACTGCGGGGGAGTGTTAGTAGATAATTAGGCCCAAGCCCGACTTGTGGGTTTGGGTCCATTAGGGTTTGCTTATGTTTCCACTCTATATATTGTGGCTCAATAATAAATCATACCTCAAGGGGTTCTATCATTCCACACTGTATATCTCACATTCTGATTCTTTTTTCATAGATTAAAACGTAGTATTTCAACCTTCGTGTTCTCCTTTCCCCGGGAATAAATATCGAAGGAATCGTTGTTCGGGATAATATTTTTGATTTCACGCTCAACTGAACTTGTCATATGCTGACACCCAATTTGGATGTTTGTTGAGTTATCTGGGACAATATTTTTGTTGGAAATCATTTATAAGAACAAGTCTTGTTCACTTGTTTATATTTATTGTTTTATGATCACTTCCTTTTTTAAACTTTCTAAAAACGCAATATTTCACGTAAGTTGTATGTTGCCAATAATCACAGGGATCTAAATGTACAAAATCAATTACTGTTAGAGGCCTTGGTACCGTGAGCTGGTAGCCTTGGCTGGTACCACAACGCCAAAGCTATTGCGCCAAGCCGACACCGGGCCTTGGCTCATGAGCCTTCGCGCCGTATCCACCAGCCCACACTGTGGGTTTTCTTCTCTTTTTATTTTTTTCTACTATTTTTTATGTTTTAGTGGGTTATGTATGGACCAGACGGTGTCTAATAAAGGAAGGGTGAATTGCGGGTTGTTAGGTTATGATGTTATAAAAGTGTTTAGGTGTCACAACTTTTCCCACGACATCATACGGTGCCTAATGCTCTTTATGATACCCGCGCTAAGCGGCGGCGGCCCATAATGTTTTAAGGTCTTTATTTTCTTTGTTGGTTTAGTGACTTGACATCATCAGCGGTTAACCTTTATGAAATAGCTATACTTATGTTTATGTGTGTAGTTTTTAATAACGCTAAAATAAACATTAAAACAAAAGTAACAGATGTGCTCAACTCTAATGGATCAATCATCAATGTACCAGAGTCTTTACAAGATTATAACGTTGAGGACTGGGTTTTTTTTCAAGGCACAAATAACGAAAGGTGAACTTTTGGTGTGACCATAAGATGTATCGAGTCTGTCTCACGCATGACTTGCTTTTATATGACACCTCAACTCACTAGTGACTTGGTGAGTAGTGGCACCATTTTAAAGACACAAATAACGAAAGAAGAAATTGTGGTGTGTCGTTAAGTTGTTAGCAGTCTATGTCTCACGCGTGCCTTTGCTATTATGGCACCTCAAAACTCATAGCTGACTTAGAGGTAAGTGACGCCACTATATCACCCTACTCGTCTACGTGGGAGTTTCTAAAACTTCTACTTAAAGGAGATGCCTATTATCCGGTGGTGAGAGCAAATTTTGTTTGTGGGCTTTGACATAAGTCACACTCAAAGATGTTTAACATAAGTCGTTCTAATTTGGTTTGTCACAATTCGATTTACTTGTTTGATTGTACTCTAAATAAAAACATTATAAATTACAACAATAACGATAAATGTTGATTTTAAAACAAATATAAAGTGTAAGGCGTATTTGTTATATAAGATTTAAGATTAAATAGTTTTATAAAGTTTTGGGTTTAAATGTAAATTTTATTAACCAATCACACTATAACATTATTTTAAATTTTACCCTTTAAGCTTAATCAATTATCTCATTTTTTTTAAGTTTCTTTATCATCAATTTATAACAATTCTTTATATTTGTGGTTGGAAGAAATTGCTGGAAATAATGGTGAAAATAAGGAATTTTGTGATGTATAAGATAGAAATGAGCATTTTACATCTATGTGGTATGAAAATTGTAGTAGTATTGGTCCATTGATTCAACATGTCACACACACATGTATTTATAATGAAAGGTTGCAAGACAATATTAGGGTGAGTGATATGATTGACGATGGAAAATGAAATTGGTCTGCTGAATGGTATTTGCAATTTCCTATTATTACCAATTTGGAAGATCCAGTCATTGATGCACCCAGAAATGATAAAATAATATAGAGAATGACAAGTAGAAAATAAATAGAGTTTGCAGTCAAATATGTTTATGGAGATTTGAGTGAAAGTGGGCAGAAAGTAACAGTGCTAATCATTTTAAAAAGAGTTAAGTACATTTTTGGTCCTTGTGGTTTGGTGCGTTTTTCACTTTTGGTCCAAAATTCAAAAAAGTTTTGGTTTTGGTCCAAAAACATAGTTTCGTTCCACTTTTAGTCCAATCCCGTAAATTTGGACTAAAAGTACTATGTATTTTGGACCAAAAGTGTAACGAAACTATGTCTTTTGGACCGAAAGTGGAACGAAACTATGTGTTTTGGACTAAAACTAATTTTTTTTAATTTTGGACAAAAAGTGAAAACGCACCAAACCACGAGGACCAAAAATGTACTTAACTCTTTTAAAAAACATTATACTTGTTTAAAAATACAGATTTAGTAAGTATGTGTGTGTCTTTGTGATATGAGTAAGATAGATAGTGTATTGAACCTGGAGTGTCCTTTTTTTTTATCAGTGTTAGTTCCAAATATAAACCTCAATCATGTTCATATTCAAAAAACTCCAAATCAACATTCCGGACTTCGAATAATTTCCATCTCTAGCTCGTTGGGACATTTAAACGACCCGTTGGAACACTTCTTTTATAATTGGCTTTTCGGTATCTGATCTGGTTTAAGATTATTCCCTTCTTATATATATTTTATATTCTTATTATATATTATAATATAATTTTTAAGGGTAAGGTTTTTGAACCGGGATCCCACACTTAAAAAACAATAATTAGTTCTGCTAGTGGATGGGAAAAACATTTACTAACAAATTGTTAAATGCTTGTTAAATTTTCAAACTGTTTAATGCCTGCACTGACTTAGAATAGTTAATGGTTGATCCAAATAATTATAAGAGCATTAAAAAAAAACTTCCAATAAGGATCCAAAATATTGGCCTGAATTTAAAGATTATGGTTTATTTCAAGATGATGATTGATGATGTTGGTTATGCAGAGGGCTGGAACATAAATACATTTTGGATACAACAAAATCCTGTCAGGTCCTATTCTAAAACTACCAGAAGGAATTCACAAGGAAAATCATTCCGGTTGATAAAAATCATTGGAGGGAACATATATTCAGGCCAATCCTCCTAAAACAACCAGAATGGATGAACAAAAGAGTGTAGGTTTGAAACAAGCTATGTTTTGTTATAGTGCAGCAAAGGGGGAAACCAAACCATAACAAACGGGACTCTGCAGGAATTGTGTGTTTGGCATGTTTCTTATCACAATAGGATGAGGTCCCAAAGAGGTTACATTCAAGTAATACAAACCGAATCCAAAACTGATATAAGGTTGCAAAGGAGGGGGGAGTTCTTGACGTTCAAAAAAGTTAACAAACAGGTGTAGACCTTTGGTGGATTTAACCCTATGGGCCAAAAGGGCCATTGGGTACTAAAAATGGGTTGTACAGGGAAAAAACAAAAAAAAAGATGAAAAGATGGCATTATGGATAAAAGAAAATAATTAAGCGGCATTATGATAAAGAATAAAGCAAGATTGGTTGCACAAGGATACACACAAGAGGAAGGAATTGATTATGATGAGGTTTTTTCTCCTATTGCTAGAATTGAAGCAATTAGGGTATTCTTAGCCTATGTCTCATTTATACACTTTGTGGTGTATCAGATGGATGTCAAGAGTGCTTTACTATATGAAAAGATTGAAGAGGAAGTCTATGTTTGTCAACCACCAGGATTTGAAGATCTAGACTTCCCTGATAGAGTTTACAAGGTAGAAAAGGCTCTCTATGGTTTGCATCAAGCTCCCAAAGCTTGGTATAAAACCTTGTCAACTTATTTGTTAGACAATGGGTTTTAGAGAGGAAAGATAGACAATACTTTATTTATCATAAGAGACAAAGGTGATATTATGTTAGTTCAAGTATATGTAGATGATATCATTTTTGGCTCTACAAAGAAGTCATTATGCATTGAATTTGAGAAGATGATGCATAAGAAGTTTCAAATGAGTTCTATGGGTGAACTCACATTCTTCCTAGGACTGTAAGTGAAGTAGAAGGAAGATGGGATTTTTATAAGCCAATACAAGTTTGTGACTAAGATTTTGAAGAAATTTGGCTTTAGTGATGTCAAGATAGCAAGCACACCTATGGAAACCCATAAGCCTTTGCTCAAAGATGCAGATGGTGAAGATGTAGATGAACACTTGTATAGATCTATGATTGGATCATTGATGTATCTAACTTCTTCAAGGCCTGATATTATTAAATTAGGCCTTTGGTATCCCAAGGATTCACCTTTTGATTTGGTGGCATATACTGACAATGACTATGCAGGAGCAAACTTAGATAGGAAGTCTACAATAAGAGGTTGTCAATTCCTAGGGTGCATGTTGATTTCATGGCAATGTAAGAAGCAGAATGTGGTTGCTAATCCCATAACTAAAGCTGAGTATATAGCTGCTTCTAATTGTTGTGGACAGGCGCTTTGGATCCAAAATCAATTGCTGGATTATAGATATAACTTTATGCAGACTAAGATTCATATTGATAAAGAGAGTACTATCTACATAGTAAAGATCTCTGTTTTTCACTCAAGATAAAGCACATTGAGATTAGGCATCATTTTATCAGAGATTTCAATGAGAAGAAGCTTATTCAGATGATCAAGATTCACACAGATCAGAATGTTACAGATTTGCTCACAAAAGCATTTGATGTTAGCAGATTTCAATATTTGATTGCAAGTATTGGAATGCTTAACCTCTGAAGTATTGATTAAGGGGAGGTTAATTGTGTTAATGTGCAGTAGATGATACACAAATGATTATTGGAATGGAATACAAAAGCTGCTATGGATGGAAATTTGAGTTAGTGCTGGTAACCTTAAGTTTCTACTGTTAAGTATAATTAGTACTGCTAGTTATACTTAATACTGCTGAGTTAATACTGTTAGTTATACTTACTACTGTTGGTATAATTAATACTGTGAGAATTGAGAGAATAAGTGAAAATAAAAACAGACAGAGACAATTATGAGCTAAAAAAATTAAGAGAAATCAAAAACAGACAAAGAGAAATTGGTAAGCATAAAACAGAAAGAGAGATGTGTGACATAAAAATAGACAGAGTGATTCAGTGAGAAAAAGAATTGAGAGATATAGTGAGAATTAAAACAGAAAGAGAGCTATGTGATATAAAAACAGATAAAGTGAATTGGTGGGAAAAAGAATTAAGAGATATAGTGAGAATAAAAACAGAAAGAGAGCTTGTGATAATCAAAATTGATAATGGAAATGCTTTTTGGAATGCAATTGGAGTTAATGCTGGTGACTCAAAGTTAATGCTGCTAGGCATACACTTACTACTGCTAGTGTAAGTTAATGCTGTTAGGCATAAACTTACTACTGCTGGTTAAGTTAATGATGCCAGGCATAACTCACTACTGCTGGGCTACTACTAGGTCAATTAATGCTGTTAGGCTTAACTTAGTACTACTAGTTCAAGTTCAAGTTAAAGTGTTAATGGGTGATTTCTTATACATCGATTGAGGGTTTCATTCATTCACTTAATCGATTCTATATTTGTTATACCTTCTAATCATAAACCCTAACTCAATTTTATTGTTAATCATCAAAACCCAACATCAATGGTTGCCCTAAAGTTCGCTAGTTCACACAACATGGTCGCATTCTTAGATAAACCCACTGAAAGTAATGGATTCAAGCAAATTGTGGATTTTTTAAACGCACATCCTATCAAATATGCGTTAACAGTTAATCCCACAATCTATATTGCATGTATTGGAGCAATTATTGGGCTACTACAAAGCGTGAAAAGTGTAATGGAGAAGTGCAGATACAAGCCTTAATGGATAAGAAGAAGGTGATCATCACTGAGACAAGTATAAGAAGAGATCTTCAACTTGCTGATGAAAATGGTACTGAATGTCTACCCAATGCTACCATTTTTGCAGAACTAGAAAGAATGGGGTATGAAAATCTTACACAAAAGCTTACATTCTATAAAGCTTTCTTTTCACCTCAATGGAAATTTCTTATCCATACAACTCTGCAATGCCTTAGTGCTAAGACTACTGCTTGGAAGAGTTTTGTTAGCACTATGGCCTCTGCTGTCATTTGTCTTGCCACAAACTAAAAATTCAACTTTTCCAAGTATATTTTTGATAATATGGTGAAGAACTTGGAGGGTTGGGGTTTAATTCTAATGTATCTAAGGTTTGTGCAAGTGTTCCTGGAAACAAGTTGAAGGAATGTCCAAACATAAAAAAGATTTATGTTACACCTTCTCACACTAAGAAGGTCTTTGCTAATATGAAAAGGCAGGGAAAAGACTTTTCTGGTAGGGACACACCTTTATTTCCAACCATGATTGTTCAAGCACAAGAACAAGTAGGTGAAGGTTCGGAGATACCAACTGATTCCCATCATACACCCACTACTACTCAACCATCAACATTTAAACCTCAGAAGAAACAGTCTAGAAGGAAACAGAGGATCCTCAACTTAGTGGTCCTACAGAACCTATAACTGATGATACTAAAAAAGTGGCAAGTGTGCCTACACATTCCAATGATCCACTGCTTAGTGGTGAGGATAGACTGAAACTAAATGAATTGATGGAACTTTATACCAGCTTATCACAAAGAGTTCTTGACTTAGAGAAAACAAAGACCTCTCAAGCTGCAAAGATTACTGAATTGAAAAAGAAGGTTAAGAAGCTGGAAAAGAAAGGAGGGTCAAGAACTTATAGGATCAGAAGGTTATACAAGGTTGGTAGATCTGCAAGAGTGGTTTCCTCTGAAGATGAAGGTTTGGGTGATCAGGAGGATGCATCCAAACAGAGGAGGAAAATTAATGAAATTGACCAAGATGCAGAGGTTACATTAGTTGATGAAACTCAAGGGAGGTATAGTGATAATTTGATGTTTGATACTGGTGTTCTTGATAATGAACAAGATATGGCAGAGAAAGAGGTTGATATGGCTGAAAAGGATGTTAATACTGCTGATCCAGTTACTACTGCTGGTGAAGTAGTTACTACTACTAATGTTGTAGTTAGTACTGCTGAAGTTACTATTGATAGTACTACAACAACAACTATTGATGAGTTGACTCTGGCTCAGACCTTAATAGAATTCAAAGCTGCTAAACCTAAGGCTATTATAACTGCTGCTATAACAACTATAACTGCTGTTACAAGACCCAAGGATAGAGGGGTTGTAGTTCAAGAGCCAAGTGAATTTACAATAACAACATTACCTTTACAACCATCACAACTTCCACAGGCTAAAGACAAAGGCAAGGAAAAATGGTTAAGCCTGAAAAACCTTTAAAGAAGAAAGATCATATTATGTTTGATAAGGAGGTTGCTCAAAAACTTCAAGCTCAATTAGATGATGAATTAGAAGAAGAAGATAAGCTTGCAAGACAAAGAGAAGAAGATGCAAACATTGTTGAATGGGATAATGTTCAAGCTATAATAGATGCAGATTATGAGCTAGCTGCAAGATTACAGGCAGAAGAGCAAGGAGAATTGACTATTGAAGAAAAGTCAAGATTATTTGTGGAGCTCATAAGTAAAAGGAAGAAGCATTTTTCAAGACATAGAGCAGAAGAGCAGAGAAGAAAACCACCATCTAAGGCTCAAAAGAAAAATACAATGTCTACTTATCTGAAAAACATGGCTGGATACAAGCACAATCAATTGAAGACCAAATGCTTTGAGGATATTCAGATGTTATTTGACAAAGAAATGAAAAGAGTAAACATATTTGTAGACATGGATACAGAGTTAGTGAAAGGCAGTGAGACAAGAACAGAAGGAAGTTCTAAAAGAGCAAGAGAAGAACTTAAATCCGAAAATTTAAAGAAGCAGAAGTTAGATGAGAATGTAGAAGCTGAAGTAGATGATGATCAAGAAGAAGCAAAGATGAAAAAGCATATGGAGATAGTTCCTGATGATGAGGTAGCAATTGATGCTATACCTCTAGCCACTAAGACTTCAATCATTGCTGACTGTAAAATCATCAAAAAAGGAAAGATAGGATACTTTCAAATCATAAGAGCTGATGGGAGTTTAAAGAGGTACTCATCAATGATTCAGATGCTTTAGAATATTGACATAGAAGTCTTGGAAACTCTCTGTAAGTTAGTTAAAGCTAAGCATGTGTTAACAAGGCCAAAGGAGGGCTATAAGAGAGTGTTATGAGGTGATCTAAAAGTGATGTTTGAACTTGATGTAGAAAGTAAATTATGGAGGAATCTACAAGGATACAAAGTGACAGTTTGGAAGCTATTTTCTTCAAGTGGAGTACATTTTGTGAGATTTCAGAAACTGCATATCTTTATGCTGGTAGAAAAGAGATATCCACTTACACCTGCAATAATTACAGAAATGCTTAATAAGAAGCTTCAAGCTGACCATTAGAATAAAATGTGTTATCAGCTTCTTAAGCTCATGACAAAATAGCTCAAGAATCCTGGAAATGTTTGAATGCATCCTCCTAGTAAAGATAAAGTTTTTAATCAAGAAACTTAAAGATTCAGAAGATGAACATCAAGTTTAGGGGAAGATTGTTGGGATTAAAAGACTTTTTGAAGCTGTTTAGAAGTTACTGCTGCTAAGTTAATGGTGCTGGTTACAACTGCTAAAAGATTACAACTGCTAGAAGAATTTCTACTGTCAGAAGGATAAAGACAAGAGAAAGGATAAAGATGAAGATTGTTTATCAAGATTACTTACGGGATAAGTATGAGATATTTTTGTAAAAGATTCGTATAAGTTATTTG
>BQNB010049215.1:0-16093 GCA_026074375.1 Tanacetum coccineum
ATGCCTTAGATATGATGTGTGTATGCTTGTATAAGTGGTAGAAAAATTTGTATGGATTGTGTATGTATATGATTTTGAGTCGTGGCTTCAAGAGGAGAGAAAGAGATAGATTGATTTTGTTTACACCTTAGAAAAGAGATGTGTATGTGTTTGCTTCCTAGTTTAGGAATTATATACCCCAAGGACTTATTTAAGGAACCAAAGGAGGATTTCTAGGGAATTAGTCAAGTGTATGTAAAGGTGTAAGACTTGGTTCCCTAGGATAAGTCTTATCCTTGATATTTAGGGCAAGAGTCATCAAAATAGATATTTCTTTGGTTCTATCTTTGCATATCCAGCCACATACACATATGTATGATGATATTTTGATTATTTTGAGTATTGGGTATAATCGTGGGTATTTGTTGAAGCGTAGATAGGTTTTGGTGCTTCTGGGAATGCCTAAACGTATTTTATCGCGAAACGTAACCAATAAAAATAAAAATGAAAAAAGTTAATAATTATCATCAAAATAATTACTTAACACTTGCTTGATGTAAACATTTATTTGTTGATGCCCGTTTACATTGAACGATAATTTTTAGCTTACGCGATTTAACTTAACGATTACGATTAAAAGCAAACGCGTACAATACTAAAAATACATAGTGAATTTATAGACGACGTCAATGACCCTATAACACGGGGTGTTATATCTATGGAAAGGCATGCTATCTCCTTGTCAAACTCGAGCATAAGGCCTACTGGGCCATTAAGGCCTATAACATAGATTTAGCAAAGGCTGGAGCCAACATGTTTTTGTAGATCAACGAGTTAGACGAATTAAGGCTTGATGCCTATGAATCCTCCATCTCTTATAAAGAGAGAACAAAGAGGTGGCACGATAAACGAATAAAAATGCCAACCAAATATGAAAAGGGCGTAGGGTGCTTATCTTTAATTCGCATCAGAGATTATTCCCATGAAAGCTTAAATTAAGATGGTATGGGCCATTTGCAGTAAGCAAAGACATGAAGAATAGAGCAATCAAACTTTATGAGGAGGATGGAAATGAATTCATCGTGAATAAACAACGTGTGAAACCATATAAAAAAGACGTACTAATTTTTTATAAAGATGACGATGTCACACTTGCAGATGAAGGAGAAGTCACGTAAGGATGTGTGACTCCGAGTCTAGCTAAAAGACTTGTTAAATAAAGGAAAGCGCTTTTTAGGAGGCAACCCAATATTTAATTTCCTGCATTTAGGAGTGTCTTGTGTTTTAACTCTTTATTGTTTATTCTTATATGTTTGAATCATTTGTAATCATGCTTTACTTTTTTTTAACTTCGTCTTAGTTGCAATCAAAGGTATTCTATATCAAATAAGTGTAGGGGAAAATATCCTGTTTATAAGAACCATTTCAAACATGTAAAATAAACTATTTAGATTAATTCGCGTCAGTTTCGAGTCATATGATTGTAATGATTAATCTCAGGTTTTATGCAGTATTTTACATAAGGAATAACTAATAGAATTACATGCAGGAAATTTTTCAAGAATACCCTTTGTTTGACATTTTACATATTTATTATGATTTCATATTCCATGTCACGTCATATTAATTATGACATATTGGCTTCTTAGATGCATATGGCATTAGTTGGTGCATACGTGGCTAAAAATAGAGATGAGGTGGCAATGTTTATTGATGATGTGGCATGGTTTTGTTTGATCATCCATTCTTATAATCCAAATATATATAATGTAAGATAAATATATATATTATATATATAATATATATATATATAATATAATATAATATCTACAATATGTTGGTTAACGGTGAGATAGTGTCTTAAAGTAGGAAGTATAGGAAGTAATGTAGACCGTTAGATGTATCAATCCTGATTCATTAGTAAAAAGGGATTGAAATTTTGGAAACGCGATTTGTAACTTATGAGTTATGACCGAGCGCCCGTCACTATCGGTTCTTTATCTACGTTTTATTAACATCAATTTTTAAATCAATTTATTAACATCAATTTTTAAATCATTTTATCCATGAATCACTTTCGTTGTGCTCTTTTTAATACACGATTTGTAGACGAACATAATCCATAAACAATTGAAAGATTAATACACATAAGACACTCTTTCATATTTGATTCATATAATTATTGCATGAAGTGTATCGTTGTAACGGAACAACAAGAAACAATATTAATAAGTCGATATATTTCCGTCATCGTATGCATAGAAATATCTTGATTTATCTTTGTATCAGTTTATAGATGAATCTTTGTATCATCGTTTATGATGACGAAGCAACAAGAAAAAAATTGCAACAATGTACGAGGTATATCTTGATACATCTCGAAAAAAATGCTATCCAAAATAATGATACACGACAATGACGGAACCACAGATATATTTCAATTGTATTTTCTTGTTTGTTCCGTCATGTATAACATCGGTACAAAGAAACATCATATAAATTGATAGATTCATCTACAGGCAATGTATTTCCTTCATTGTATACATCAAAATATATTGAAAATATATCGACTATAAATATTGGACTCATCTAATCGTTGCATGTTCTTTATTACCGGTGAACTTAAAAAAATGCATATCTTGATATATTTTGATGTATACGATGACTGAACAACAAAAAAATAATACATTAATCTGTAAATAATTGGAGATCACTTATATTCCCTCATCGGTATAACATCGAAAAATGCATATTGAATGGGAGCAAAGACAAAGCCATTTTTTTTTTTTGTTGCACAAGAAAAGAGCATTTGTTCCAAGTAAGCTTTGTGGCTAATGGAAGATAATAAATTGTAAGGAAAAAGAGAGTAAAATACCTATAATGCCCTTTAGCTATTTGTTAATCATCAGGGCCTTCATTAATTGACAAATTTCCGCTTGTCATGTTATGTATGGCTTCTTAAACAAACTCACTTTTATACTATCTCACAATGTAACCTCAAAATAAATATATAAATATATATATATATATATATAAATATAATATATAAATGATCAAATTAAGAAGTTTTTTTTAAAAAATATAAAGGATAAGAATAATTATAACCCTTATCCGAGATGTATCGACTTAAATTAGATGCATCTCTATAATCTTAGATGCATTATAACGCATCATAATGTGTTTCTAGCTTTTAAATTAATGCATTACTATAATTATATGCATTTAATTTTTTCTCTTTTTGTTTTTCATCTGCTTGTGTCAAAATCATAAAATTCAATTTCAATCATCTACATTTTCTAAATAACGTTTGAAACTCCAAAATTGTTCGTTTAAATAGTAAAATGCATTAAAATGCAAGACGTATGCACTTAAATGTGTGGTTTTAGTCACTTCTCACAACTTCTTATTTTAATTTACTTCTCATGGATCCCTACTATATTTATATATATATAATATATCTATAGATATATAATATATATATATATATATATATATGTTGTGTGTGGTGAGTGTGTGGTTTGTGTGTGTGTGTGTGTTGTATGTGGTGTGTGTGTTTAGTAGTGTGTGAGTATATAAAATATAATAATATTATAAGGTTTTGTACAACCTTTTTAAGCTTGCAGCATTAAAATCGTAATTAATAAGATACCTTAATTAGCCAACTGTACAATAGTTTTATGCACCAATTTTATAAACGACTTCCATTGCTTTTGTACAACCTTTTTTTAACTATTGGCATTATAATCGTAATAATAAGAAACCCTTAATACCCAACTGTACAATAGTTTTATTTATGCAACCAATTTTTAATAAACGACTCCCATTCATTTCTACAACCTTTTTAAGCTTATTGCATTAAAATCGTAATTAATAAGATACCTTAATTACCAAACTGTACAATAGTTTTATGCACCAAAGTTGTACACGATACATATACTTTTGTACAACATTTTTGAGCTTCTTGCATTAAAAATCGTAATTAATAAAATACCCTTAATTTAGCAAAGTGTATAGAAGTTTTAAGCTTATTAGTTTGTACAATACACACACATATACATTTGTACAAACTTAACAAGCTCTTCATATAAGTTTATTAGTTGTACACGACACATACAAACAATTCCAAAATAAGGGTGTTCAACTAATGTTTTAATGTTACAACATTTTAATTTTTAATTGTAATAAAACTTCTGAAGACAGTTTTCAACCCATCTTAATTCCATTCAAAGTTTAAAAGATTTTCAACCCGTCTAATTAAATGCTTGTATTTTTATTAAGCATAAATTTATCGTAACATTTTCTTCAATACCCCGTCTAATAAGAATCACGATGTCAAAAAAACATATACACAAAACTTCTTATGATACTCATCATAACTGCTCATCACAATCTTATTTAAATAACCTAATTCAAATTATCTTCTTTGCTTTTATATCACTTTTGATCAATGTTTTTAGGGTCGTGGATTTAAAGTACCCGCAGTAAAACTAGTTTGATTTGTTGTGTTTGTTTAGGGGTTTGATATCAATTTATCTATTTCCTTATTCTTGTTTATCATTTAAATACAATCACGCAGCAACTAAGCATTTGGTAAGTAATTAACGGAGGGCTCTTGTTTGATGACAATGTTTCTACGTCCTAATACAATGTCAACTATGTCGTTTTAAAAACACTATCGTTTCATAACTACAACCGTTCTGTATGTTGCTGCTCTCTTCTTGACATTTTCAAAATACCATACCCTTCTTTAGCACTCTAGTTTCAAAATCTAAAAAACACCACTCACAATTATTTCAATGTATCACTGTTACCGATTCGTCATCACAATCGCTGCTCTTTTTGTCAAGTGTAACCACAATCTCTACCGGTGAAAGAGCACAGTAGAAGGATCCGAAACATGTTTTCTGGGATTTAATGGTAATGTGTTATGTGTTTCTATAGATGAATCATTTTAAAAATAACGGCATATTTCCATAATATCGCTATGGGTTTACTAAATTAATGCTTCTTGTGTGTATAGGATTTGGATCATTTGTAATGTCTAATCAGATTGAATCATAAGATTTCAAGGCACTTAAGTGATTAGTGGTAAGTCTTCTCTACGTTATAAAGACCTGTGATTATAATTTATTTAAAATCGCTTTTAGAATTAATCGAGTTAGAAGTTCCGTATTCAACAGATTTTTTTAGGTTAAAGGTTTTTTTTGGCATATGTTTTATAAAGATATTGTGACAATTTGTAGAAATAAGGCAATAACAAGAAATAGAAAGAAAGGTTTGAGGACGAAGTATGTTTGGGATTAGTTAAATGTCCTCATAACATAAACTATAAAGATTGAATGTTTTGTGTAACTCTGTGGGTTTTCATCAAAAATGAAAGGTTAGTGGGTTATGTGAACTCGGATAAAATATGAATATTTTTAGGAGTACTAATTTGACTAATTTGAGAGACTTCATATGGTAATGCTTAAAACTTTAGTCTAAGAAACTTATGGTTTATAGTGAAAAATGGGTATATTGACCCAGGGAAGCATTAAATATTTAGTAAGTTTTGATACTTAAGCATCGAGTTAGAAACTAACCCGCGTTAGTTTATAATTAGGTTGGTTATGGTATTGTAAACGTCTGTAGTGAATCTTGGGTAATTAGCAAAGGCACCATGCACTCTTGATGAAAATAAATGGCAACAGCTTTAGTTGTTGGGCCTTAGAGTTTAGGTGTCGATATTGAAAACTGTGCAGTATACCATTTTTGGTATGTAGATTAGTATTAGTTACTATAAATTTTGAAAGCTCGATTATCTACCCTTCAAAATATAGAAGCACATGAACATCCAAACTTGAATGGAAGTCTCTTTTCGCTTAGGTGATTTTAGAAGTTACAAGTTGGAATATGTAGTAATGCATACTAATTAAAAACAACAACAATTAATGAATACGCCCCACAAAGAATTTATATGAAAAATAAAAAACTGTAGTATCTTTAACTTCAATGTAGTAATCCTGTATTATTAACAATGAATATCATCAGGTGTATTAGGGAATTGGTTGCTTCATTCTACATCATTATTTATAAATTCTAATATTTAAGAAATTACATTTGTAGGGAGAACCTCATCTACCACATCTATTGATGGTTGATAAGTGGACAAAGTTATACTCTCAAGAATATGCAACATAACCTGCTCCTCGACTTCGTGCAGTAAAGTTTTTGCCAACTACATGTTCGTATCCGTCTTTCTATCTTGCATGGATACTAAAAAATGATCGTGTTACCTATATATATGTTTTTGTTTACAAACATATAACAAATTAAATAAAATGGGTCTACCAGTAAAATGGGTTGAATAAGTAAAACCGGGCTAATAGGTAAAATATGATATTTTTGGCGGCTTGGTACCTTAGAAAAAAAATTAATGGTTGTGACATGAACCGAAATAAAGGAAAACTACGTTTTTAATGACTTTAAGACATTTGATTTTCTACTGTGTATTTTTGTAATTAACAATTAGATATTGGTGTATTCATGTCGTGTAGAAAATCTGTATGGTGACTGTAACCTCATATGCACCCTTCAACCACAACAAGAGCATGATAGGAAATCCGATGCAACTACATGATTAATAAGTCTCAACTGTAACATGTGGGTCAAGGTTTTTTCTCAGATTTATACTTCACTATGTTCGCAGATATAGATGTTTTGTTTTCCTACGACTTATAATGCTTTATCATGTACTACTCATTTATTGTGTCTTTGGACTTTCATAGTAGCAAATGTGGCGAAGTACTTTTATAGAGGCTTTGTTAACATGTACTTTTATAAAGTCACTTAAAACACACATGGAGCTTTACTCTTGATTGTGCAAAAATGGATTTTGTCTAGAAGGTATCAGTGTTTTAGTTGACCGACTGCTCCCAAGGAGGTAGTATTCGATTCAACAATATCATCTAATAACATTAATATCTTTATTTTAAATAAATGTAAAATTGTTGTATTTAAGACTGAATAACACATGAGACTGAGTCACCTTCAAGCTGAAATAGGAAGTTTGGAACTGTTTCTAGACCTGACAGGTAACGTTTTTGTATTTGGATTTTAAATAGTTATATATATAGTTAAGTTTCTTGAATTTTATTTTGGTTTGTAATATGATTATAGGTCTGCAGTATTTGAGATGGGTAAGACTAAAGATATTGCTGCTGTTTTAAGGTCCTTGCGAGGTCCTTTTTGTTTTTTTAATGAGTTTTTTTATAATAACCGAGCATTTCAAAAGCATCATGATATTATAACAATATGAGATTTCGGATAGAATTATACAATGATATTTATTTCTTTGTTGTTTTCGGGTTGGTTGAATTCTTACTTTTTTTTCCAAATTATCATAGATGTATTCAAATCGAAGTTCTCTGGTCACCTGAAGTAACAACAAAGGCTGAATTACAAACGGAAGAATTTGAAGACAACAACGGCTCTTCGAAGTATTAGTCTCGAAGAAAAGATTTAGTACAACAACATAATTAAAGAAAGGCTAGCAGTTTTAAGGTAAAGAACGTACTTAATAGGTGTCAGGAATATTTTACCGTGCTTATTAAGGAGTAGTGAAGCAAATCGATATCCACAAACTTTCACGATAAAATTATCCTTACTTGGGTTTTGATACTTTGTGTTTGCTTGTTAAATTTGTTAGTATTTTGTCTTTAAGTCATTAATGTGAGTTTAATTTTTTATTAATAATCTTATATGTTAGCAATTATCTAAGTCATACTCGAGTATTAGTAAACGATGTTATGCAACATGTCAATGTTAATTGGTTTATATATTTTTATCATTATTTAATTTTAAAGTTTAAGCATTTATGACATCCGCAAGTCTACAAGGATATATCATGTGAATCTTTGTTGTTCGAAGTATAAGGATATATCATGTCTTTATAAAGATATCGTGACATTTGAGAAAATTGAGTCAATTCAAAAAGATGGTGCTAATGGTAAAACCCATTATGTTCACCATTAGAATTGTTTTGTGTAACTGGTCGATATGGGCGATTTTATGTAACGGGTCGATATGGGTATCTTTGTGTAACTGGTTGATATGGGTGATTTTGTGTAAAGAGTCAGGAGTTTTGTCAAACGGGTCGATATGGGTGATTTTTTACATGCTGAAATGGTCGGGTAACCCCAAAATCTTTTTGCTTTTAGGGCCTTAGAACTATATTAAATATGCTTATTCTTAATAATAAAGAAGTACTTATAAGTATAAACAAGCTTAAAATATTGTATTGTGTAAACGTAAAACGCCCATCTAAAAGCCCCTAAGTTTACCATAGAATGTTTTTGTGTATAACGGTCGATAAGGGGCATTTTGTGTAAACGGGTCGATATGGGGTATTTTTGTGTAACGGGCTGTATGGGTTATTTGTTAAAGAGTCGGTGTTTTTGATAAACGGGTTGATATGGAGAATTTTACATGTCGAAAATGGTCGGTTAACCCCAAAATCTTTTCTTTATAGGGTCTTAAAATATATTATTAGGTTTATTCTTATAATTAAGAAGTACTTATAAGTTATAACATGCTTACAATATGCGTTTATGTACATATTGACAAAATCACTCATCATGCTAAATTTCTAATTTATATGAATGTACATATATTCTCCTAAATAATTACTTTATTTCATTGGACCGTAAAAAAACGACAAAGAAGTTTTGATAGATGTGCCCGACGAAATTATTATAGATGCGGTTGATGACCGAGTAATGTCTATTATCGATTTTACTTATCCACACATTTTGTATAACATAAATGATCTGTCATACTTCCAAGAAAAGACCATTCTTACTCCAACGAATGAAGCCGTGTACACTATAAACGATAATTTGTTGGAGAAATTTCTTGGAGAAGAAACGGTTTTACTTAAAGTTCGACATTATAATAAAACTAAACGTGACGCCGCCATAGATCAATCCATTTTCTCACGAGAAATTATGAATGGATTGAAGTTCTACGTGTTCCAAACCACAGACTTGCGTTAAAAGTAGGAGTCCCGATAATGTTAATGAGAGATTTGATCAATGCAAATGAAATTGTGTAAAGGACAAAAATGACTCCAAAGTTTTAAATTAACACAAATTTTATTAGTGCACCAATCATTAGATGGTACAAACTTTAGAAAAAAAGGATTATCAGACCGAGGTTTAGAATTACTCTGTCCTATAAACGTATACTACTGCTTAAGATCATCCTCTGTCATTTTCATTTGCCATGACAATTAACAAGAGTCATGGTCAATCACTTTCAAAAATTGGTTTGTACTTGCTACATTCTATTTTCACACATGGACAACTTAGGTTGTTGCTTATTTTAACCGGGAGAAATTGTCCCCCTATTCCCCAAAAAAAAACATATACGTTGTTGTTTCACAGGAGTTAAAAGCAAAGAGGTTGAAGGTTTTCGTTTGTGATGAGGATGGTAATATCTCTAAAACTACTACACATGTTGTTTAGATAGAAGTACTTCAAGGTTCAATAGGTATGTACAATATACATATGACATATTTTATACCATAAATACATTAAATTTTAATATATTAATCAAACCTACCATACTTTTAATTACAATTCTATGGACTATTAGGTGTTCACGGAACAGACATTGGCTATTAACTTGATTAGCGGTCACAAACGTCATTTGTTATTCAAGACCATCAAATTGAGAGACGACAATGCATGGACGTTTATTTATTTAATTTTTACAAACTCAAATGTTTATCTAATAATTCACTTATTATCTGATTATTTCTTCATATGTTAATAGAAGCAGTTTATGTTCGGTGTTTTTCTTACTTTACTTATGCACATAACTTCTTACAAAATAAATTCGTTAAAATACACCGGAGTTACAAACGGGCTTTAAGCTAGTGTGTGTGTGGGAGTATATATAATGAAATATAATATATCATAGTATATATATATATATCTATATATATATAATATGTGTGTGTTTGTGTGTGTTGTGTGTGTGAGTGTGTGTGTTTGTGATGTAGAGTCCGGAGTTTAATCCGAAAAGTCACCACAACTTCTAACTTCTCCAAGGGTCTAATCTAATCTATCTCCATTCACTACCACATCAAACAACAAATCTAACTATCCTAATCCTATCCAACACTTCCACAACATCTATAACTTTTGAAAAAGACTCTCAATGCCCCTTAAAAATAAAATACTGATGTACAATAGTCCATTTCACAATTACGGAGTATAATTTAAAACTATCATTATTTTTGGTACGTGTTAAGCCACAATAGAATTTGTCAAAGCTTTCAACAGAAGGAACTAAAAATTCGACCAAAAAGCATCAAACTAATAAGAGACCTATTTGCAACTTCAATTCCATTCAAGTTTCAGGTATTGATTTTCTTATTTTTGTGTTAATTTAAGTATTTGCAAAATTCATTCCTTAATTGTATACACTGCCATTATGTCAAATCTTATATGTAAACTTTCAATCGGTTTTGTTTTTCAAGGATAATTTCCGTTTCTTCTTGCAAATCATGATGTATGATTCACTGTAGTTCGCAAATTATGACTTTTTTATGATTGATTTCTTCTATTTATTTTTTTGTTTTACAGATTAGGTGTTAACTTTTATGAATCCATCAATTCAACCATCTAAAAAGGTATGTGCCTTTTGAGTTTATTGTCTATTTGAAAAGTTCCTGTGTATGTGCATAGAGTGTTTGATAAAATGCCTAATTGATATTATTATTGATAAGAGCACTTTTCGTTGAGATTTTAACTTTGAATAATGATTAAGAAGCAAAACTAACCGTTTGGCTATGGTATACAATGTTAACAGGTTATAATAAGATGCCAACTACACATATAATATCATATACCGTGAAAGTTTTATCAAGGTTATTGGTAATTATGTATGAAACTTTTATAAGTTGTTGATGTATAATATAATCGATAAATTTTGTAAAAGAACTTTTTAATGGAAACTTTAGAATCATTAATTTGATGAGTTGTTGTGTCCATATTTCAGTTATGAACCAAGCTACATATTGGGTGACTTACTTGGAGATTTCAAGGTTTGTTGACGCGACACCCGTTGTAGACATAAGTATTTTATAAGGAGAATTTAATGCTATAAAGTTTTTAAATAGAAAATAGAAATACCATTCCCATCTTTAAAGCTGGTGTGTTTGAAAGGGAATCTGGTTCAGTCTTTGAAGCTGGTGTTTTCGAAAGGGTACATGTGTTACAAAATGTTTAACACAAACTCACATTTATGAGGCATTGCGTTAGTGCAGCAAGAGGGTAAACTTAATGTGTAATTCATTTTCATTCAGTGATTTTCGCTAAAGGTTAGTTGCAATATCAAATCAAATCAAACCCATATGATTTAGGCTTGCACTCAATATACTATTGTTTGTTTTCGAGCTCAAATGAATAATATGTGCAGGTTTTGTTAAATGCTATTTTTCGTTGGGAAAGTTTTGTTAAATGCCATAAACTTTTGTAAGAGCGTATCAATGCATTGAAAGGATCCCAAATTTCAGATAGCCTTCGGATAGAATGGATAGGAGGAACACTCTCGTGTATGTTTACCTCTATAATTAGTTGGATATATGTTTGTTTTGTCTCATAAATATGTCAGTGGGTAGCAACGATTACGATCAGTCAATTATTGTTATGAAACCAGAGGTTCTTGCAATACAATTGTATCACCTTATTACCAACCATTTCCAAGAATATCATCCAGTAAAAGGATCAACTAACGCCCCTAACACCAGAACACCCATAGCTAGAGTTAAGTAAATCTTTTTACAACAACAAGCCTTTTATTTTTTAATGCACTGAGTGCAAGTAATGTTTTGATTAGGATGTTGATGAAGAGTCGCTGGGCACTAAAACAGCAAGCGCGTCTCACGAGTACATGTACCAAAAAGAAGTCGGTTCTGAGAGTTCAAATTTAGTTTGAAATGGTGAGACAAATTCATCTATATAGTTGGAATACAATCTTCATAAGAGTTATTACTCCAAGATAAAACAACAGTGATTAAAAGGAAGATAGTACAACCAATTACAACTTAGTACTAGCCATTTAAGATTAATACTGCTAAGAAAAAAAGATTAAAACTGCTGATGGTCGAAAGCAGCTGACTTGGAGATAAGATTCAAAGAGAAAAATACGTAATGTATATCAGTTATACTTGTATTTAAATTGTAACACTTCCAAGTAGTGCGGAATATTATCTTGATAAAGGCCCCTTGTGTCTATAAAAGGATATCCTAGTTTTAAGGTTAACATAGGTAGTTTAATGCTTAAGATATTTTAGATACATACTTCGAGAAAGAAATAGCTTCAAGTTTGTAACCAAGTACTATAAGAGTACTCGAATTATTCTAATAATATTGAAGCAGTTTGTGGTTTATCATAGTTCTTTGGTTGTTACTTGTTCTCAGTTGATAATTACCTCTAGATATCAAAGTTAATTCGCATACCTTTGGTATACAAACGAAAATTCTCAATCATTGTTATTTTGGATTCAACCAAGGTAACAAACACTTTTTACCAACGTAAAGAATCGATTAAGGCGTGGATCAACAAGTGGGTATCAAGCCTGTTACTTTGATAAACTTGGGGGGGGGGGGGGGGGGGGGGGGGTGGGGGGGGGGGGTGTATCAGGATAATGGAGTTTTTAGAAAATTCTCAAAACACTGCGTTGGCAACGCTTACCCATGCTCAAACTCGATCGGAGTATGAAGTGGGAGATAAAGGATCAAACAGTACATTCAGATTCAAGATTATGCACTATGGGAGGTCATAGAGAATGGAAATTCGTGGGTAACCTATTCCTGTTACAAAGCAACACAACTGTCATTCAACAGGATGAAGATGACTGTGCTTCCTACTGCTAAGAAAAGACGGCTAAAAAAGAATAGAAGTAAAGGCCAGAAGTCCCTTTTGCTCATGGTACTGCCCAATGAAACATCAACTACCTTTGACCAGGTATGTTGAAGCTCAATATATGTTTGTTGCCATTAAAGCTCAATTATGGAGGAATGAAGCAACAAAGAAGACAAGAAGGCCCTGCTGAAGCACAGTATGAAAACTTAATGTTCAAGCTCAGAATATCACTTGATTTTATCTTTTAACAGATTCAAAAAGCTTGTTTAGTAGATTGGCAAATTTGGTGTAGTTACTCCTCCAAAAGTATCTAAAATGTTAAATTTTGAGGAGCATACCTCTGAAATGGACTAACCCATGTGGTATCTGATGAACAAAACCCGACTTTGATACTATGGGTTTGGATGATTTGTTTGACAATTTTAAAATTATTGTACAAATCATCCAAACCCATAGTATCAAAGTCAGGTTTGTTCATCCAGACTACCACATGTTCATCCAGACTACCACATGTTCATCCAGACTACCACATGTGTATCCCATCAGCAGACTACCACAGCTTCGACTCATTGTTCTTTGTTTGTATACCAAAGTGTATGCGGAATCTACACTTTGATACTCTAGAGGTAATTATCAATGGAACAGTAACAACCAAAGAACAATGAATAAACCACAAACTGCTTCAATATTATTAGAATAATACGAGTACTCTTGTAGTACTAGGGTTACAAACCTTGAAGCTATTCTTTCTTCTGAATGTATCTAAAACTCTAAAGCATAAACGACCTTCTGTTAACTACCTTAAACAACTAGAAACTCCTTTTATATACACAAGGAGTCTTTACAAGATAAAATACCGAACAACCTTGGAATTGGTACAAATCAAATACACAAGTATATAGACAAATATACACATCCCATAATAATCTCCATGCATACTTATCTCCAAGTCAGCAGCTTTGACCATCAGCAGTATTAACTCTTTCTCCTAGCAGTATTAACTAACACCAGCAGTACTAAGTTTGTACTAGCAGTACTAACTCCATTAGTACTGTTAGTTATACCTTGGCAGTATTAAGTCTTGTGAAGATTTATTCCTAACAATCCTCCCCTAAACTTGTGATTGTCCTTCAAATCATCAAGTTTCTTCTGAATTAAATCTTCTAGTCTTCTTCCTTTGCTGATGATTCTTTCAAACATTTCTTCTACTTCTGCACTTGAGATCTTATAAACCTTAGAAGTTCAAACGCCTGTGAACTCTCATGATCAACCTCCAATTTCTTTTTCAACATCTTGGAAATCATCTCTTGACTTAGAGGGTATTTCTTCTCTGTCAGCATATGTATGGCTATACCATTCTGCATCAGTAAAATGTGAATACCACAAAAATCATATAAACTCCAACTAATCACATTATATTCATGCTGATTCTTCCATAGTTCATCTTCTTCATCAGGCTCAAATAAGGTATGTAAATCTCCCCAAAGCATCAGATCATACCCTTCTGGTCTTGAAGTACTATACCTTTCCTTGACTAGTCTGTACAATTCCTCTACATCTTGTCTATCAAAGTCTTCAAGCATCTCACTCAAAACTTTGTAGTTCTTGGAACTGCCATCTCCTCTGAAGATTTGATAATACATGAAATTCTCTGTCAAAACACAAGTCTTCCAATCCACAATCGGAAACTTTGTAGATAGAGATTCAACCTCTATAGGAACCTCTTCTCTTGGTATTATATCTAAAAATCCTTTGAGTTCTTCCTTCTCAGCATCTTCCTCCATCTTTTGTCTCTTCCTTGTGCTTTTTCTAGGAATAGATTTCTTTCTCTTTGCTCCAGATCCTTTAGAAACTTCTTTCATTTCCTTCTGTGTAGCAACATCTTCTTCTTCAATCTTTTCAGCAGACTTCATCTTTTCAGGAGACTTCATTATTTCACTTCCATGCTCTGAATCCATAGGCTTAATATGTTGATTAAAATCCCAAACCTTCTCAAAGATTGACCTAATCTCATTGTAAGACATTCCCTTGAAGTCACTAATCTTGTAGTTCCCCTGATTCTTCAAGTATTTGATCATATTTCTCCTTGCTTGGGCAACTGTCTTTGGTTTCATCTTTAGAGTATGATACCTTATGACTGAAGGATCATTCCAATCTATCTTCTTAGATGTCTTGGCCTCAGACATAGCTCTTTGTCTTTCTTCTTCATCCCATTGTCTAGCAATTTCTTCATCTCTTGCAATATGTGCCCTTTGCTCTTCATTCATTTTCTCTTCAAGTCTGATGGCTTCAGCAAAACTTAATCTTTCTTGTTCAAGCTCTTTCTTAGACTTCTTCTTAGGCTCAGACTCTGTCATTATAGCTTTTCCCTTGTCTTTTCTTTTCCTTTGCTCTTCACTCCTTCTGCTATAAGTAACAGTTCCTCTAGAAGTACTAAGATTTACCTCAGCAGTACTAACTATTAGAACTTCTTCACTAGCAGTACCTTTCTTTGCACCAGCAGTACTAACTTTAGACTCTTTAAGTTCAAGTTGTTTTTATCAAATACCTTTTATCCAGGTTTGTTCAACAATCATAGGAAAGCTTATTTCCAAAATCTTAGTTTCTAGGAATTGGAAATTAGCTAGTTAGCTTATTTAGAATAGCTTAAAAACAGTAATAAGCTGAGTTTTAGATTTTAAGTTCACATTTCTTGTTAATCTTGTTAACCTTAGGCTTATTTCTTTCTAGATATCTTTAGTACACATCTTGAGCTTCACTTAGCTTCTTTTGTTTTTCATTTTCATCTAGTAATAAGCTAGAAATAAGCCATTAACTAGAAAAGTTGTTTAAAGCCTTGTTTCTGTAACACAGAACTAAAAGCTAAGTTTTTAGCTTATTCAGTGGATAAAAGTAGATAATGCCTTTGTTAAAGTTGTAGAGTATAAGCTCTTCTTCAACTTTGTAGTTTTAAGTTTTTTCTAATTCTCATTTTTTTCAATAAGCCAAAAATAAGCTAGATCGCAGGGTTTATTTGGTACTTTCTTAATAGTTCAAGGGTACCCGTTTGTATTAAAGTGTAAATTTCCAGCAGTTTACCCGCCTACCTTTTAGTTTCTTTAATTGCACTTTCTACCCTGTTTTTCTAGAATATTAAAATAGTCTTATTAATTTTTAATTTTTAGTTTAATAAAATTAGGTTTTAGTTTTTAATTGATAAAAT
>BQNB010049215.1:17107-29089 GCA_026074375.1 Tanacetum coccineum
TGGTTCTAATGAAATACTTGACACCATCCTCAAAGTGAGTCCAAAATGTGTTTCTGTTCTTCCAGATAATCAAAACAAAACACCATGTTCCAAGGGCCGTGACTCGCGGCATGATTAAAAAGAAAAGTTGTTACTAAATACTATGTTATAAATATTTGATTCAGTCACCTAAATCCATATAATAAATAGAACCAAGATTATAAACCAAGTTTGATGTTGCCATTACAACAATTAGGTAAGACTTCCATCATTTTGCGACATTGTAACTCAGCAACCACCATTAAAACGATTTAGATACAACCACACACAATAATACTTAAATTATAGACAATGAGGTGGATAGAGTGCAAATGATGCAGATCCAAAAATTTGGCAAGATTAATGTCAAAAATAAAATAAGGCATATGTATGTATATCTTTTCCTTCTTCAACAAAGCCTTGTGATTATTAGTTCTGGAATGGTCACTATCGGGCTGAATCAAACAGAAAGCTCATGTTGAGACTAAGAAGCTATATTATACGACGTGGTCATTTCATCTATGTCCCTCGAAACTAAAATTTGTAAAGCCTACTTCTCAACCATGTTATAATCCTTGGTTGATGGGAACATTTATGCAATCAAACACTTATTGTGGCTGCATTTAGTCTCTAGAAATAAACCGGGGATATAAAGAGGTTGGTTACTTACTTTCACATGTTGAAAAACCAACCTTCCATGTTCCATTTAACATTATATTGAATACTTGACAATCCAAGGAAAACTTCAAGATACTTAAGTCCAGTGATTTAAAGACATTATAAAGGTTGGGTGCAAATTTTTTCAAAGAGCAACGACTATGTTTGATCTTAATGAATACTCAGACCGGGTTTTCTATGATATCGGAAATGTGAACTGCCTTTGATATATGAAAAAGTATGAAAAGAATGGAACAATTTATTGAGATCCCACATCGGATGAGAGGAAAAACTTAAATGGAAGGGGAACTCTATAAAAAGAAAAGTATGCAATTGGTTTAGGCACTTACCTGGATGGGGTCAATTGGTGATCAAGAAGGCCCATGGCCTAGGTTAGTGACCTCCATTGCACTTTGGAGGGGTGCTACCCTAAGATCGATCCAAGTGGTCGAGTCTACATCGTAATTTGTTGCTGAGGGGGTCTGCGTTCGCGCGGCCCCTGCTCAATTCAAGTCTAATGTATTTTCTTGTTCTTGTTTAGTGTGGTTCAGCTTTGGCTACTATATATAATGTATATTCTTGTCTTTGTTTAGTGTGGTTTTGTCTGGTATTTGTTCTTTTGTTATAATGTTCTTGCTGAGGACCCAAGAGCGTTCTCCATCTGAAACAGAATGGCTCTTTAGTTCCATCTGAAACAGAATGGTTCTTTAGTTCTACAAACTTCGACCCGATAGAAATATAGCGCAAGTGATCCATTCATAATTTAAAGGGTAGAAATTTCCATCTCAAGTGAAAGCATTCACTTTACCTCTAACCGTATTGTATATATTACGAACCAAATGTTAAGGGACTTGTTCAGAGTTTTCAATAAAGGGTTATGTCGATCTCCACAAGACAAGGAAGAAAATGTTCAGAAAAACATAGAAAACATTATACTGAAATTTCGTAGCTGCTTTTGAGAGTGGTAAATTAAATTTTGTGGTTATTAGTCTTTTGATTCTGTCTTTTCACAAATTCTAAGTTTTGTGTTAACTATGTGGAACAATTCTCAAAATCTTCTTTCTACTTATCAAAACTATTGTTGATATCACATCTGTAATAAACTAGGACTTGTGGCAATTTTATAGCATCATAATGCATGCATGATGCACCTACAAAATAGGTTTGACCTCGGTCAAATTTGTCACAATCCACACTTTCATAAACGGATTAGATTTTCTATGCTCAAGTTACGAGGGAGGCCGAGTATTTGACTCAGATGAACGTAGCCTAACCGAGTAATTGGGGTATCCGTGGACCGTGACCGTCTCTGACCCTGGCGACCCTCAAACATAGTGAAGTTGAATCCTCAACGCAAATGTCTTACCACTAGCCATTTGATAAAGGGTTTAATACTTTCGTAAAAGTTTCGATACAAAAAATAACAGCGTGCTTACGAAGATTTATTCGTATTTACTTTTGTTGGGTTGCACCACTAAAGCGTGTTAGCTCTTCCAATTTGATATTTACTAGTATGCTTTTGGGTTCTTTTGAGTTTGTTAATACGTTAGTTGATGAGAAAAGAATTTGTTTTAATCAATGTTTTGAAACCCGGTTCGACCTGGCCGGTTCAACTGGTTCCGGTCAAAAAAACGGGTCAAATTAAACCGGGTTTTATATTTTCAAGTAAACTTTCTGAAGAAGATATAATGAGATAAATAATACTCAGTTGTATTTGTATGAACTAGGAAATTAAATTGTGGACACAATTTTTTTGACAATAGCAACAAAATGCAATAAAAAAAATTTAAAATCGTAATCATAAATCGAATATTGTTACTTAGAGATGAAAGATTTATGAGGTTTTATAGTGTTGAATATTCGGCTTTCAGGGACATCCCACCAACGCATAATTAAACGGGTAATTTGTTTAGCCATATCACAAGTAAAGAAAAGATGATTAGATGTTTCCACACCCAAATCACAGTTGCCACAAGAGATACTATCGATATCAATACCACGTCTCGAAATATTGAACCCTCAGTAGGTAAGGAATTCGTCATAACCTTCCACGCGAACGTATTCACCTTGATAGGCACTACACGAATCCATCTGGTCTGATATTCGCCCTTCGGAAGCATAGTAGTATCAATTAAATTTCTTACCGATGCCACCGAGAAGTCACCTGAAGCGTTCAACGTCCATGTCTACCGGTCCTGCATAGGGGTTAGCGAAACATTTTGCATCAAAGTAGTTAGTTCGTCAGTTTGCATTTGTTCGACTCCTCCTCTTGGCGGTCTTCTGAAAGAGTATGTTATAGTAGGCTGCACCAATTTACTCCCTACCGTAATCTCTTTGCAAGAATCAAGAGCATAAGCACGAGGGAATCTATCTTTGAGTCTTTCTCCTTCACACCAATCATCATCCTAGAAAGAAGTTAACTCCCCATTACCCAGATTGATACGCAAATGATTCATCAAATTAATACCCTTTTTCGACAGAACATTAATCTCTCTAACAATATTTAGCCAAGCTGAGTTGCTGCCATTCTTCGAATTCACACCAATATTCCCATCTTCCCCGTGAACAGCCTTTATGACCCTAGCCCAAAGCGAATTGTCATGGGATACGAACCTCCAAACCCATTTGAAAATCAAACCTCTATTTAAGGCGAAGAGGCTCGAAACTCCAAGGCCACCATTAACTTTAGGAGCTAAAACCTTGCTCCATTGAACCCATGAAACTTTGTTCTTAGAACCATCTATACCATTGAAAAATTGAGAACGGATCGATTCAAGAGTGCGTAGAATACCTGAAGGAACTTTGAACAATGACATGTGAAATATGGGCATAGACCCGAGCACCGATTTCACTAACGTAAGTCTTCCACCAATCGACAACATTTTCATTTTCCAATTCGAGAGACGTCTCCTAACACGATTAATAATATCATCCCAAGACTTCAAACGGTTCATATTCCCACCCACATATGATCCAAGGTACAAGAATGGAGCTTTAAGAATTAGGCAGCCAAGCTTGTTTGCCGCCCTAGAAACTTTGTCGTGATCCACATGAGTCCCTATTATTTTGCTCTTATTCATATTAATTTTCAACCCGGACACCTTATGAAAACAATCGAGGACATGAACTAACGTGGCAATATTATTTTCACTCCATTCACCAACAAACACCGCATCGTCCGCGTAAAACATATGAGATAAATTCAACGTACCACCTAATTTAAGCCCATGGAACATTCCCGCATCAACCACCCGCTGAAACGAGAGATGAAGCGTTTCCATAATCAAAATGAACAAAAAAGGAGACAACGGATCACCTTGTTTTAGGCCTTTCCCAAATTGGAATTCGTCCGTCGGGCTACCATTGATAATAATAAGATCCTCTAGACGAATGGAGACAACATTGTATCCATTTACACCATTTATCCCCAAAACCGAATTTACGAAGGACGTTGTCAAGAAAATCCCACCGAACCGAGTCATAAGCTTTCTCGAAATCCACCTTAAAGATTAAAGATTGCTTTTTTCTCTTTTTACACCAAGAGAGCATTTCATTAAGAATAAAAGGCCCATCTAAAATCTGTCTATCCTCAATAAACGCCGATTGCACTTCATTGACGATCCCTCCCATAACACACACAAGCCGATTCGTCAAAATTTTTGCAATTATTTTATAAATGCTTCCAATCAAACTAATAGGCCTAAAGTCTTTAACAAGGTTTGCATCTGGGATTTTAGGAATTAACGCAATAAATGAAGAATTACATCCGTTAGGAAGATCATTGCTATAGAAAAAAATACCTAACAGCGTCTTGAACTTCCTTTTCAACAAGGTGCCAAAAATGACGGAAAAATCCAAATGTAAAGCCATCGGGACCCGGAGCTTTATCTGTCCCGCACTCCCATACCGCCTTCTTAATCTCATCATTAGAAACGTCACTCTCCAGCTCGTTTCGTTGATCAATGGGATCAGATTAAAATTCCATCTGAAGAGTGCCATGGTTCCACCAGTTTACAAAACGTATTACTAAAATGATCTAGAACATCTCTTTTTTAACAATCTATCGTATTGTTCAATCCACGTGGCTGTCACGCATGAACACCAACAATGCTACGGATATTGCATTTTTTATTAATAATACCATGGAAGAACCCGGAATTCTCATCCCCTTCAACCGCCCACTTCACTTTAGCTTTTTGTGCCGCCTCCATCGAGTCTAATTTGTTACAATTATGAAGCTGATTCATAATATCCGCACGAGATCTGATCACGTCTTCATTTCCTTGCCCTTTGTCAATAATCAGATCAATAGCCTCCAACTCCCTTTTAATTTGAGCTTTACTATTATTTCTACCAGCCAGGTTCGTTTTATTCCATTTCCGGATATGATTTTTTAGGTATCGTAACTTACCCATCAATATAGACATCGCGTTATTCCCCACACAAGGGCTATCCTCCATTCCAAATATCTTCAACAAGTTTCGAAAAACCATCTATCTCAAGCCAATGATGATAAAACCGAAATGGAGTTGATCCAAAATCAAAATGGTTCTCCCGAAGAAGACCAGGACGTGTGATCTGATAAGTATCTCACCAAACTAATAGCATTAATATTCGGATAAACACTTAGTACACTTTCCGACACCAAAAATCTATCTAATTTACTCATTTTAGTGGCGGATTTATGACACCAAGTGAAATGGCTTCCACCTAAAGTAACTTCAACCAAGCCCGATCCCGTAATAAACGCATTAAATCTTTGAGCACCGAGAGGATTAAAATTGCAGCCAAATCTATCAGTTTTGAAACGTACCTCGTTAAAGTCTCCCATGATTATCACCTCTCCTTTCCAATTACTAATTACCTGCTGTAAGTACTCCCATAAACTTTGTTTCTCTCTATTATCCTGTGGGGCATAGATCGCAATTACCATCATTTCCTGCCTCGTCAAACGCCAATGACCACGGGTAATCACAAAGTAATCTGATACAGTAGCACTAGTCTTGCAAAAGGCATAAGGGTCCCAAACACATAAGATGCCCCCCGAATTCCCAACCGCATCACTGTGAACGTGATCAAACGCCAAATTACCCCAACCACAGCTAACAACACAATAACATCCATTTTCTACCATCTTTGTTTCTGAATCGCCAAAAAGTTAAACCTTATTCAGTACAAAGATCCTTGAACCCATTCTTTCTTGATTGAGCCTTTTGGGCGAGGCCTTGAACGTCGAGGGACAAAAAATTCATCTATAACCTTCCTCCACTCCTTGTGATGCGATAATCTCGGTCATATTGGAAATGACTCCCTCCATTCTATAGCCCATGGTCTGTCCCACTCTAACTACCTCATCTAGAAGACCAATGATTGATCCACCAGTTCTCGGCATTTTTGATTTTTTGAAGTGTCCTGATATTTTCGATTCAACCCCGTTCTCATTCGAATTACATTTATCTCGACAATCACTAAAAGCATGTGTGTACTCTTCCTTGTTTTTCACTCTCGTTGTTCCATCATTTCGAGTTGTACCATCTACAACAGAAACATCTTTCTCATCTATTCCTACACTAGGAGTGAAACCAGGTGGGTATTTCAAGCTACTACCAGAATTGTTAACGTTACCATTCGTACATTTGTTCTTATTGAGAAGAGAATATATATTGAAAGGATCTTCCGACATATCAACATTCTTATCTTTGAAATCCCCCTCTGCACGACTCTTCACAGTCCCGTCTTCCGCGAAGATAGTTTCAGGTATCTCCTCCCCTACACTGTTTTCGCCTGTGTTATCCATCTAAGAATACTCAATATATCATGCATTGTGCGCTGTTGATAACAACATGACATCTTCGTCATCTAAACATCATAAATTCAGACCATCCCGGTGTTTCATTTGCCCGAATCCAGTATGCCTTTCCTCTATGAATCACTTTAAACTCTTCTTTAATGCTGGTACCTGATTTAGTATGAATACATAGTTGTTTAGAGTGGAAACAAGAATCCTCTTGGTCATCCACGTCTAGTAGCTTCCCCCACTTATTTGCAATGCGAGAAAAAGTGTTCCCCGACCACAACTTGAACGGAATACCTTCCACTTCCACCCACGCTATCCTTCCTTCAACAGTAAAGTCTAAAGAGGCCTCGATGATTTGTGAAAACCATGACGCAACACTGATATTATCATTGAACTTACTTTTTGATTCCTCGGATTTGAATTCTAACATAACCCATAATTCCCCCATGTATTTGATAGTGAGGTCCACAAATCCTTCGTTAGTCATGGCTAACTTAAGATTAGCAAGGGATGCAAATTCTTTCACCCTTCTGAATAACGCATTAGATATTTCCTTAGTTACCATACATTCGTCTCCCAGGACTAACGCCGGTTGTGATTTCGACACCTGAACCAAATATGTTTATCCCCTTTCAAAACCCCCATATACGACTTTCCTTCCCCTTTAGGCACGTTCGTCTTCAAAATCTCTTTAGGTGATGAGTGAAAATTGTTTTGCTTACCTCCATCCCCATCTTTCTTAACCTGAGATCTTTGAAACCGAGCTATGTTGGCATGAAAAAAAAAATATTTGTGTCGGTCAATCCAAACCGTGCAAAGATTGTTTACCAGCCTCTCCTCATTGAAAACGTTAATAAACCTGACAAAACCAAATCTTTTACCGTTCTTAGACTTTTTGGTAGGGATAAACGAGTCCACCACATGTGTCGATAATTGTTTTACAAGCCTGTAATAGCTCCATAGTACAAATGTGAAACGGAAAGTTCGTAATGAATACAGAGATGGATATCCTAGCCAAATCGTCCTCCTTTGTTCTAAAACTCCCCATGACCCGAATCCACCCAAAAAGACCTTTGGATTGAAGAGAGATCTACACCCAAACACAGTATACAAGCGAAACGAAGCCGCCTTCAAACATCGAAGCGCCGTCCAAAAAAATTGTATAGGATAAAAAATTTGTGTTTATTGAAAATGGCGAAAGAGATAAAATGGAAACGGAAATTTGAAATCGAATTAAGGATTGGAAAAGCAGATCTAACCCCAGATCTACATGTTAATGTTCTTCCGAATGAATTGATATTGGTCAATCCTTTCTGTCGTTTGAAAAATTCCACGACTGTTTTAATAACGTTAGTTGATGAGAAAAGAATTTGTTTTAATCAATGTTTTGAAACCTGGTTCGACCTGGCCGGATCAATTGGTTTCGGTCGAAAAAATGGTCAAATTAAACCGGGTTTTATATTTTCAAAACCCGGTTAGACCGTCGGGTTTGAAGTGAACCCGGTCAACCCCGGTAGCTAGAGAACCCGGACGGGTTTTGGTTTTTTTTCGTATTTTTTTACAAATAAAGCAAGTTAATTATATATATTTACGACATAATTTTATTTTTACATGTTATATTTGTCAGTAAATATTTTTTGGCTCAATATACGGAATATTCATAATTTATATATATACTTTTTTTATCATTGCAAATATTTTTTATTTTTTTGTTGTGAAATGCCATGTTGACCCAGTGGTCGAACCAGCAGAACCAATAACCCAGTGAAACCCGATGACTAACGACCGGAAGTCAATTAAAGCCCTGTTTAAAACCTTAATTAATTAATAACCAAATGACCAAATTGAGTACAAATGACCTATAAATGTAGTTTAAAGGTCCAAAGTAGGAGCAATAACGAACATTATTAAAATTAAGAATTTTGCAAAGTTAAAAGTTTTGCCTTTGTTCATACTAAAAACAGGGTGAAAATCATCAAATAGTAATCAAATTTTTTGATCATAAAAACAATTCAAAATTTCAATAGTGTTTCATTCATGTCTAGTTTTTATGTTAGAGTTGTATCAATGAAACACTTTTTAAACATAGTCGTGCATTAACTGATTATACATAAAATTGATTGGAAGTAATTATTTTCAAAGAGTGCATATTTTAAAATTAATGTACAACATAATAATGCATATATATAGATATTTTAAACATACAAATTTTAAAAAATTATAAAATGACTGAAACAATTATAACTTAATAGCTTTTATAATTAATAAAAAAGTTTCATAACTAAAAACAATTAACATATTTCTCTAAAAATAAGTGCTAGCTTATGTGCAATTTTAAGCAACGCTCATAAAAAGAAAAAAAAAACATCAAAACTGATTAGTGCGTAAAGGATACGAAAAGTGCTAGTATATGTGCAATTTTAAGCAACGGTGGAGCCACGTGGATGACAAACGTGAGGTCACGTGACATACCTTAGAGGTTTATAACGTAATTAATAAGAATTAGGTTATGTATTGCACTCAAAATATTTTACATATAAAGAAACACGAAAAGTAAAGAACTTTTTTTGCATTTTAAAAAAAAATAATGTTTGAATGCTTTAAAATCTTTCTATTATTTTTGAATATATGTTTAATTAAAGAGCTTAATACTTCCAAATTTGACATTATTTTGGTGAAGAAATCTAATTGAAAATAAAAACACATAAAATTATATGTGTCAAATTTATAAAAACAAAAACTTGAAAAAAGAGGAGGTAATTAATAAAACTTTAGTGGTTTAATTTTTAATAAATTATATAGATTGAAAGTTTAAATTTTAAATATAAAAATTTTATTTTCTTATTAGGTATGATGCTTCTAATTTTCTATTATTTTTGAATATATGTTTAATTAAAGAGCTTAAATACTTTCAAATTTGGCATTATTTTGGTGGAGAAATCTAATTGAGAATAAAAACACATAAAATTATATGTGTCAAATTTATAAAAACAAAAACTTGAAAAAAGATGAGGTAATTAATAAAACTTTAGTGGTTTAATTTTAAATAAATTATATAGAGTTAAGTGTAAATTTATAAATTTAAAATTTTTATAATAACTTTAAAAAATAAACAAATAACCCTTTAAACTTTCATAACTTATAAAACAGAGAAAATGAAAATTATATATATATTTAAAAAAAATAACGTATAAGCCCCGTGCGTGCACGGGGATTAAAACTAGTAAGCAAGTAAACTTTCTGAAGAAGATATAATGAGATAAATAATACACAGTTGTATTTGTATGCAGTGGCGCCGAACTAGGAAATTAAATTGTGGACACAATTTTTTTGACAATAGCAACAAAATGCAGTAAAAAAAAAATTTAAATCGTAATAATAAATCGAATATTGTTACTTAGAGATGAAAGATTTATGAGGTTTTATAGTGTTGAATATTGGGCTTTAATGTGTAGGTGTGGGTGGGGGGGGGGGGGGGGGGGGGGGGGCAACTTGAGTTTTTGGATAGATGACACTTTAAAAAAAAGCTCAAACTTGAAAAAAATTATGCTAAAATCTCATTTTGTCGGGCTAGCTATGGAGGGCACGTAGCATGTATTTGTGACACCTAGTATAAACTTGTAACACTTGTATTTTCCTATAGTTTACAACACTTCCCTTTGGATGACAGTTTTTTAGATCGGAGTTCAACTTTAGAAACTGTCTCGTTAAAAACCTTGTTAAAGAAAATCGGATGAGAAAAAACTTTAACTAAGGAAAAAAATAGTGCAACGTGTAATTGACTCCCCTAATGTTCTCATGTGTAAACCGTCACATTGTTGGAATATATCGCATTCCAATATTATGAATGTATTTCCTGAAAATATCAGTAGGGAGTGCCTTTATGAAAAGATTCGTTGAGTTGTTGCTAGATCGAACATATATCATTTCAACTTAATTATCTTTCATGAGATTATGTGTTAACGAAAGAACACTTGAAGATATAAGTTTTTGTTTTGTCACTTTTGATGTATCATTCTTTCATCCGCGAGGCACAAGCTAAATTATCTTTGTATATTAAAGTTGGATTTTTATCTTTCTCTATTCCACAAGAAGTCAAGATGAATTGTGTCATAGACCTCAGCCATACATATTCTCTCGAAGCTTCATGTAGTGCAATGACTTCTGCATGATTTGATTATATTGTAACAAGTGTTTGTTTCTAGGAACGTAATGAGATAGCAGTACCTCCATTCATAAACATGTATCCATTTTGGGATCTAGCCTAATGAGGATCTGACAATTAACCTGTGTCTGCATGACCAACCAATCCTGCGTTTGAATTGTTAGGACAAAACAAGCCTAAATCGATAGTTCCTCGAAGATATTGAAAGTTGTGTTTGATTCCTTTCCATTATCTTTTTATGGGGACGAACTAAACTTTGTTAATAAACTAACTGCAAAAGAAATGGCACGCCTAGTACAATATGTTAGATACATAAAGGCTCTAATTGCACTTCGGTATGGCACATTTAGACCAAGAACTTCTTCACAATCTTCGCAAGGGCGAAATGCATCATTATCAATATTGAGTGACATACCAACTATTCGGGTGCTTAAAAGATTTGCCGTTTCTATATTAAATACTTTCAGGAGCTTTTCTCTGTAATTTGATTGATGTATAATTATTCCAGTATGCATATGCTTAATGCGTAAACCAAAACAATATTTGGTCCTTTCTGTTAACCCGTATTAGTCTTATTAGTATTGTTTATAATTGTTTTGGGCTCAAGCCCAAGTATAGATTATTCTTGTACCCTCTTTATATTGTATCGACTTGGAATAGACATACGGATGATCCCATCTTACACTTTCAAGATATTTCATTTCAAATTTTCTTTGATAACCAATAACTTTTTGAATTTCTTTATTTGTCCTAATCATGTTTAAAAATCATCAATGTATACAACTATGATCACAAATCTTGATGTTCTCTTTTTAATAAAGACGCAAAATTTTTAATAATTCAACACGAAATTCAGGCTTTATATACGACAAAGATACGAAACTTAATATTTCTTGAAAGAAAAATACCGATAGAAAATTTATTTTGAAACAAAAATAGCAACTTAAGAGTATTTGATGAGGTTGAAGGGTCAAGAAGAGAGCATCTCCAATGGGTAAACCACTTAAAGACTTTTCACTATTAGAAAAAGCTTTTTGAGGTGGTTTTTCTCATTGCAACCAAAGCTTTTACAAAGCTTTTTGGAAAGACTTGGTATACACCAAGTCTTTTAGAAAAGCTATTGCTATGTAATTGCATTGTAATAAATGCCTTAAATGCAAAAAGCTATCAAAAGCTTTTTGCATTGGAGATGCTCTTCATGGCTTGGCATGAGACATCAAGGCCGTCGGATCATGCATGTCGACATGGTAGACAAGTTAATCCAAAAAGTGCAAGTCATTTAAAAGAATAAAAATTCAAAAAAGCAACGTCCCCATAAAATATAAAACAATGCTTTCAAATTCCC
>BQNB010049215.1:29461-42150 GCA_026074375.1 Tanacetum coccineum
TTTTTGATTCGTTTTCTATGATTATGACTATTGTACCATTGAAGTAATACCCCAGATTAGCTTCTGCTGCTATATGTAAAAATGGGGGTGTTACAGATTTGGTATTAGGAAGCTCTAGTTTGTACGCCACTGGGCCAATTCGTTCAAGAATTTTGAATGGTCCAATGTATCGTGGATTAAGCTTTCCTCGTTTTCCGAATCGAAAGATACCCTTGCGAGGTGATACTTTCAACATAACACGATTGCCAACTTGAAATTCTAAAGGCTTCCGTCTTATATTGGCATAACTTCTTTGTCGATCTCTTGCAGCTTGCAAGCGTTGACGAATTTGTACGATCTTTTCAGTGGTTTCTTGAATTATTTCTGGTCCTGTGAGTTGAGAATCTCCAACTTCGGCCCAGCAAACAGGTGATCTACACTTTCGTCCATAAAGTGCTTCGAACGGTGCTGCCTTGATACTGGCATGATAACTGTTGTTGTACGAAAATTCTACCAATGGTAAATGTTTATCCCATCCTTTTCCGAAATCTATGACACAAGCTCGTAGCATGTCTTCGAGTGTTTGGATGGTTCTTTCACTTTGTCCATCGGTTTCAGGGTGATATGCTGTACTCATGTCTAATTGAGTACCTAAAGCATTTTGCAATGACTGCCAGAATCTGGATGTGAAATGACTGTCACGATCCGAGATGATAGAGATTGGCACGCCATGTCGAGAGACTATTTCTTTGATGTATAACCTTGTAAGAGTTTCCATACTATCAGTCGCTCGAATGGGAATGAAATGCGCTGATTTGGTAAGACGATCGACAATGACCCAGATGGCATCATGTCCAGTTGAGGTTTTGGGTAGCTTTGTGACGAAATCCATTGTTATCCTTTCCCATTTCCACATAGGAATTTCCGGTTGTACCAATAAGCCAGATGGCTTTTGACATTCTGCTTTAACTCTAGAACATGTCAAACACTTGCTAACATATTCTGCGATGATTGCCTTCATGTTAGGCCACCAATAGAGTTTCTTTATATCATGGTACATCTTATCAGAACCCGGGTGAATAGAATATTTGGATTTATGAGACTCATGCATGATTAAGTCTCTCAAACCGCCAAAAAGTGGTAACCAGCTTCGGTTTTTGATACAACGAGTTCCATCAGGATGAATTTCAAATGATTTGTCCTATCCTGTAGTTTCTCGTTTTTGCCATTTTTTCTTTGAGAGCTTATTTTTGGGTTCGAAATTTGAGATGTATTTGGGATGAACGGTTAGATATAATTATAGACTCAGAGAGTTTGATTCGTTTCTTTCGGCTTAAGGCATCTGCCACAACATTTGCCTTTCCGAGATGATAGCAAATCTCACAATCATAATCTGCGAGTAATTCTAACCATCGGCGTTGCTCTATTCAATTTTTTTGACGAAGTATATGGTGAAGGCTCTTTGTGATCAGTGGAAATCCCCCCCCCATACCCCCCCCCCCCCACCCCCCCCCCCCCCACTCCTCCCCACTTCACTAACCGTCGATAGTGTCTCCAGATTTTAGATGGAATATTTCTGCTCTATTCAAGGATCATGAGTGGTATAGTTTTTCTTCATGAGGTTTGAGTTTGCTGGATGCATAAGCAATGGACTTTTTCTCTTTGCATTAATACAACTCCTAACCCTTGAAGAGATGCATCACAGTAAACGACATATTATCGTTTCCTTCTGGTAATGCTAAGATTGGTGCTTCACAGAGTTTTTGTTGCAGGAGTTGGAAAAGTGATTCTTGTTCTTCGCCTCAGATATAACTCTTGTTTTTTTGGGTAAATCTAGTCAAAGGCTTTGCAATCTTTGAAAAACCTTCGATAAATCTTTGATAATAGCCGGCGAGTCCTAAGAATTGACGCACTTCTATGGGTGTAGTGGGAGATGTTCAATTCTTAACAGCTGCGTCATGGCGAGGTTCAAAATGACGTCCTTGACTATCGATTGAGATGGGACCAAGAAAATTGCACGATTTATGAATCCAGAAATACATTTAGAGACTGGATACAATTTCTCTTTTCGGAGTAACTCTAAGATAATTCTGAGATGATTTGTATGTTCTTCTTCGTTACGAGAATAGATAAGAATATCATCGATAAACACTATTACGAATTTATCCAGATATGGTTTACATACACGATTCATGAGATCCATGAACACAGCATGTGCGTTTGTTAAACCAAATGGCTGACTTGAATTCATATTGTCTGTATCTTGTTCTGAAACGTCCTTAGAATATCTCCTTCCCTTACTCTAGTGATGATACCTGATCTTAAGTCGATTTTTGAATAAACGCTGGAACCTTGAAGGTGATCGAAATTGGTCATCGATCCTGGTTATGGGATAAACGATTCTTTATGGTAAGTTTGTTCAATTCTCGGTAATCATAACATTCTAAAAGATCTGTCCTTCTTTTTACAATAAGTCAGGAGCTCCAGGCGATGTACATTGTCGAATGAAAACCTCGGACGTGTTTGTTCTTGAAGGGGGGGTTTTGGGTTAGATAATCGGCATTTCTGAAGTTGCTAATCTATAAGGTGTTCGAGTACAGGTGCTGCTTCCGGGGAATTAAGTCGATTTGGAATTCTACTTGGCGAACAGGAGGGAGACCCAGGTAGAAAAACTTCAGGAAAAAACATCTGGAAATTTCTTTTGATACGGAAATGTCTTTAGTTTATCTCGTCTGTATTTTATTCTCTTACTTGAATCATGAAAACTTGACAACCTCGGGATATATACCTTTTGGTTTTTATACAGGATATGAGATTTAGTCGAGTTTTACTTCGATCACCTCGAATGATTAGAGTTTCACCATTGATAGGAATGTGAACGACTTTTTCATCACGAGAGAATTTCTGCATGAGTTTGGTAACCAGTCCATACCGATGACAACGTCGAAACTACCAAGCTTAATTGGCATGAGATCGATTTCGAAAGGTTGATTTAGCAGGGTTAAAGTGCAGCCTTTAATAACAGTGTTTGTGCTTACTAAGTTTCCGTCAGCCATTTCGATATCGTAAAAGGTATCTATTGTAATAGACGGAATATTTAGCTTAGAGGCAAGTGATATGGATATAAAGCTTCTATCAGCTCCGGAATCAAACAAATATTTGACTAATTGCCTGATTTAATAGAATATACCGTAATTCGTTCGGTATTGTGAGCTTCCTTATCTTTAGCATGTGGCTCTTCCTTGGGCATTTGATGTTGTTCTGCGGCCTCTGTTTGTATAGGCCTTTTTCTCCACAAGCATGACATACAACTGTCACTGGTAGTTGATTACTTCCTGTGGCTGGCTTCTTGTTTCGGCAGTTCTTGCTCAAATGGACCACCTTGTTGCAAATATTACATTTGCCAGTACAAGGTCCGTTGTGATGGAAATTGCATCTCTTGCACAAAGGGAGATCTCTGGCATACTACATTTTTCAGATGGCGGAACACATAGGCTCTAACAGCTTTTGCCTTCTGGGTTTTGTGTTGGCCGATTGTTGTAGCGATTGTTGGTGTTACGGTAGTTGTTGTTCCTGCGGGAGCTGTTGTTGAAAGTTCTTCTTTAGTCAAGCTTTCTTTTGTTTTCACTCGATACTTGCATTGGAGCATGCTTAGTTACTTGATCCATTAGCCTTTGGGCTATGTTGATGGCTTCCTCTAAAGTTTGAGGTTTAGAGGCAGTAACATTTCCTTCAATGCTTCGAGGTAGTCCCCCGATGAAAGCTTCCAAGAGTTTATCGTTGTTTGGCACCATGTTTGGACATAGAACCGTTAATTCTTGGAATCTTCTAAACATAGTTAAGATCATTTCCCTTTACAATCAGATTGTAAAGTTCTTCTTCCATCTTTCTGATCTCAGTCCGGGGACAATACTTGTTTGTCAGAAGCCTTTTTAACTCAGTCCAGGTGATTTGATTGGCTTGCTCTATTCCCATAGGCTGGGCATATGCATTCCACCAGGACAAGGCATCGTCAGTTAAAGTACCAGTAGCAAATGTTACTTTATTTTCTTCGGCACATCTGCTACGAGAGAACACTGATTCGGTTCGTTCAAAACCAGCGGAATGGGCTACTGCTCCTTCATTACATTAATAGTAGAAAGGTTTGAACTAGCTAATAAACTCTTTGTAGTTTCCTGTTTTTACTGCAGGAGTTCAAGTAGGACCGGTGTTCCTGTCAAGATTACTAGCACTTGCCATTGTCGCAGCTTGAGCTTCTAGAGCCGAGGTGACACTATCAGCTACTAACTTTCTAATGGCATCTTGAGTCATAGTCGGTGCTTCCGTTGTTGATGCTCTTTTTGGAGGCATTCTACCAACAAAAGATAACACGTAATAAGAATGATATCACAAGTATAATGCTTGTTCTTCTTTAAAATGATTAAAGAGAAATGCTTATTCTTGAAATGCTTAAAGAATAATGCTTCATTTAAGCATTTTTAACAATGGTGATATCTAAAGGTTATGGTATGATGATGAATGTACGATGGATGAATGATGATGAATGAATGAAGACGGATGAATGATGAGATGCAATAAAGCGGTAAAAATAACAAGGTATGAAACGAGATTGCCTTTATATTAGAACAACTTGCCTTTTTACTGTACATAGTCAAGATTTGACAAGCGTTTTTATTTATACCACACACCCCGTGGCTAGATTAAAGCTAAAGACTGGAATTTAAACTAGAAACTAGAAACTAGATGATCACTGAATGCGGTTCTGGAGTTCGATGATAGAGTTCATGAGTTTTTCTATGTCTTCTTGTTGACGAGTTTCCATATCATTGATAACTTCTTCTAATTTAGCAATTCTGTTGCGAGCTAAGGAGATCTTATGGTTGGATCCTATTTGCTTTCTCTAGATGTGAAATGACTGTCACGATCCGAGATGATAGAAATTGGCACGCCATGTCGATAGACTATTTCTTTGATGTATAACCTTGTAAGAGTTTCCATACTATCCGTCGCTTGAATGGGAAGGAAATGTGCTGATTTGGTAAGACGATCGATAATGACCCAGATGGAGGCGGGATTGGTGATTTTTCAGTATAGGAAGCTTGTAAAGCTTTCATGTAAGGATCATCGGGAAATAACAAAAGGGTCGGTGAAGTTAGCGGGGCAATTCCAAATAAATTAGAAGCACTAGAGTAAGTTTTCTGCGAGAGGATCGTGAATAATCGAAAGAAACCAGGGGAAACATAGTTGGGAAAATTGGAGAAAATACATTCCTCAAATTTGCAGTAGGATGGTCGAGGGAAGACATCGTTCTGCTTAACAACCCAGTAGTAAATAACATAAGTTATTTATTTAGTAATATAATAGTTATGTAACTTTACATACCATTCCGGGAGATATAGCGGCACAGAGGACTTTCTTGGATGGAACAAAGAGAGTTTTTTAGTTAAGGTTTTAACTTGTTCTCTATACGTTGGCATTTGGATACAAAATCTGTAAACCCCCCCCCAACCCCCCCCATTTTATTATAATATTGCGCTGGAAGCTAATCTGGGGTAATTACTTCAGGTACTACTATATCATTAGAAAACGAATCAAAAAGAGTCGTTTATGAAAATAAGTTATCATTCATTATTTCTTTAGAGTTTTTACAAAAGAGAGGTCCCAACATCTGTATTTACAAAGTGTGAATGATAACGGTTTTTCCATCTTTATGTCCTCGCCACTCCGTGCCATTAGTTACCTGAGATAAAACATGCTAAAAAGTCAACACAAAGGTTGAGTGAAATCCATAGGTTTAAGTAATATAATTTGAATGCAAAATGCGTTATTTGGGTTAAGTTGATATAAACCGTATTGAAAAACATATTTATTTTTGTCGTTTAGCTCATGAATCGAGCCTTAGGGTTATGGTGATACGTTATAGCCAGCAGGGTTCTTTTGCCAAAAATACCCGTGTGTTTTCTATTGATGTGAAATTGGTTACACGAATGGGTAACCAACGGGAGTCCAGCCAAATAGATCTATTCACATCATTCGCGCTTACTCGGAGAGTAATTAACGGTTCCATTGGATATGGGGACTTAAAGGCCAAAGCAGTTACTTAGGCAATTAGTAATTGAACAATTAGCATTCATAAATAATTTGCATCATGTTTTTAGTATGTATCCCCCTCGCGGGTTTTATAAAAAGATTGAAATGCGAGGCTTTGACTCACCTAAACCACTTTTAGGGAAATTCGATAGCATTGTATATGAATATAAATGTAACAGCTTCTTCATAGGCAACTGGGGTATATATTTGCTCAAGTCTTAGTTTGATTTGGGGGGGGGGGGGGGGTGGGGGGTGGGGGGGGGGGGGGGGGGGGGTGGGGGGGGGGGGGGGATGGGGGGGGGGGGGGGGGGGGGGGGGGGGGGGGGGGGGGGGGGGGGGGGGGGGGGGGGGGGGGGGGGGGGTGGGTGGGTTTGGGGGGCGGGGGGGTGGGGGGGGGGGGGGGGGGGGGGGGGGGGGGGGGGGGGGGGGGGGGGGGGGGGGGGGGGGGGGGGGGGGGGGGGGGGGGGGGATGTAGGGGGGGGGGGGGGGGGGGGGGGGGGGGGGGGGGGGGGGGGGGGGGGGGGGGGGGGGGGGGGGGGGGGGGGGGGGGGGGGGGGGGGGGGGGGGGGGGGGGGGGGGGGGGGGGGGGGGGGGGGGGGAGGGGGGGGTGGGGGGGGGGGGGGGGGGGGGGGGGGGGGGGGGGGGGGGGGGGGGGGGGGGGGGGGGGGGGGGGGGGGGGGGGGGGGGGGGGGGGGGGGGGGGGGGGGGGGGGTATATGTAAGATTTTACATTGATGTTGGTTTTGATATAAAAAATTATCATAACACCGTTCGGGCCATCATAATTCAGAAGTCATTCAGTAAACGTTTGAGGATCTAGGGCACTTTAAATCGTAAACCCAACAACTCAGTCAGAACGTAATACCAAGATGAAACTTCTTAATATGAAGCTCCCTAGTATTGTGGTATGATATGAATCCGGGACATGATTTTTGAAAGCACATTGATGATGAATGATATAATAGTTATAACATAAGCAGTTTTAAGCATTTTATTCAATATCTGGAAATGTTAAGCACGTCAAGCGTTAATTAAAGTTATGTCTGGTAATATTTTGAATGTGTTTTTATACTTTTTCAAAATGTTACATTTTAGACCCTTGAGTTTGAAAAGTGGCATAATATACCCTTGGAGTTTGCACTTTTACGACTTTGGTCAAAATTGAGTATGAAAGGGTTCGGGTCTGTTTTAGGGTTCGACTAGGTTTTCACAAGTTTTCAAGTCTTTATTTCGTGTATAAATGATTAAGGATAGTTAATATATGTAGCCAAGGTCTGATATAGGAAGGATTAGCAAAGATTAGCAATTGGTTTGGGTTAAAACGGATTAGAATTGAAGAAATGAGGTCACGGGTTTAACTAGGGCTCGTTTAGGGTTTTCTTGACTTTCTTGGTTTATATTTTGCATACTCTTGATTAGGAATGATGGAATACAGATCCTAGAGCTTAAATAAAGTATTATCAATGAAGTTTGATCATTGGTTTTAGTTAAAATGGGTTGAAATTGAAAGAATAAGCCGTAGCTTGGAATTAGGGTTCATATAAGGCTTTTAGGGTTTTCTAGCTTTGTAATTCTCGTACATTGTTGAAGCAAGGATGGTTAATGATGTATAAAGGTTTGTAAACTCATTTTATGGGTTTACAATGACTCTTGGTTGCTTATTTGAGATTGAACGGGTTTAAAACGAATAAATGGGTCAAATGATCATTTAGGGTTCATTTAGGGTTTCTTGGATTCAATCTTTGTATAAATGAAGTGGGATTATGAAATAATGAAGGAATAGGATCAATAATGTTATAAAATAAGTTATTACAACTTATTTGAGTGTTGGTTGAGATTTAAAATGGATAAAGATCGATAAACGGGTCATAGGTTACTATTTAGCTCGGGTTAGGGTTTCTAAACTTTTAAATTAGGGTTTTAAGTGTAAATATGTGTGTGAAGGCTTATGAATAGAATAATTAGGGTTTACACATTGTATAATGAGTATAGTAGCTTGTACATAAGTGGTGGTGAAGAAATTAGAATGAAAATGGAGGTAAAACGGCTATTTTAGAGATCATGCTTAATGACTTGTATATTGAGCTTTGAAAACTTGTACTTGACTTGGAGGGAGTTTATATTTCAAATGAAATGTTATATTACTTGTACATATGCTTTAGGATTCGTTAAGGGTTTTCTAAGTTCTTGATTTCTTGACATGCCAAGTAAATTGATAGATGATCGATTTGTAACTTTTTTTATGAGTTTACAATGGCCCTTGGTTGGTTATTTGGGATTAGACTGGTTTAAAACAAGTAAACGGGTAGTTTTTAGGATATGTTTTACGTACAAGTGGAGTAAAATAATGAAGTAATGATGAAATAATGATTTAATAGGATTGATATGATTGTAAAATAAGTTATTACAACTTATTTGAGTGTTGGTTTGGGTTTACAATGGATACAATCCAAGAAACAGGTCATGGTTTAGAAAATAGCTCGGTTTTAGGGTTTAGGGTTTTGAATTAGGGTTTTGAGTGCATAAAGATGTATGAAAGTTTATGAATAGAATATTTAGGGTTTATACATTGTATAATGAGTGTAGTAGCTTGTACACAACTGGTGGTGAAGAAATTAGAATGAAAATGGAGGTAAAACGGCTATTTTAGAGATCATGCTTAATGACTTGTATATTGAGTTTTTAGAGATTTGTGCTTTGATTTAAAGAGATTATATATTTTAGATGAGATGTTATATTACTTGTACATATGCTTTAGTTGCTTGTGCATTCCAATTTTAGGGTTAACCCTTCCATGAGATTAGGGTTTAGGGCATCCGATAATGGTTTAAAGCCCATTTTGATATGATGTTGCAAATGGTACCTTTTAGAAATAATGTACCTTGTAATAACGATACTATGATATTGACTTGATATGTTATGATGTTTGCTTGATATATATGAAGATAGAATTGCCATACGTAGGTTGTCTAAGTTTGTTAACTTGAGTTATGCAGGTTATATTGCATATTGAGATATTGGCAAAGTAATGTAATGTAATAAAGCAAAAAATTTCCCTGAAAAAGGTGAGTTCATATATAACTGATAGATTGTACATCATCTATCTTAATAGATGGATATTTACATTTATGAAAATTGCGGGTTGTTATATAATTAAACCATAAGGTTAAAGTAATCAGGTCTGATAATGGGACAGAATTCAAAAACAGGGAAATGGCTGAATTCTATGGGCAAAAAGGGATAAAAAGGGAATATAGTGTTGCTAGAACTCAAGAACAAAATGGAGTTGCTAAGAGAAAGAATAGGACCCTGATTGAGGCAGCTAGGACTATGCTAGCAGACTCACTTCTACCTACAGTATTTTAGGCTAAAGCAGTTAATACTGCTTGTTATGTCCTAAATAGGGTTCTAGTCACCAAGCCTCATAACAAGACACCCTGTGAACTTATTATTGGTAGAGTATTAAGCATAAGTTTCATGAGACCTTTTGGATGTCCTGTTAGTATTCCAAATACCCTAGACCCCTTAGGCAAGTTTGATGGGAAGGCCGAGGAAGGGTTTGTAGTTGGGTACTCTGTAAATAGTAAGGCTTTCAGGGTATTTAATACTAAGACCAGAAAAGTTGAAGAGAATCTGCATGTAAACTTTCTTGAAAATAAACCAAATGTTGCAGGGCAAGGACCTAACTGGCTTTTTGATATTGATTCCTTAACAAATTCTATGAATTATCAACCAATTACTGCAGGGAATCAAACTAACAAAAATGCAGGTCCACAAGAAACTAATGGCAATACAGGTTTGAAGAAAAATGTTGATGTTGGACAAAATAAAGAAGAGAATGTGTCTACTCTACAATATATTGTGTTCCCATTATGGTCATCTATCTCTTCAAGCTACAAGAGCTTAGATGACAAGGATGAGGATGATACAGTTAATGATGATGTTTATAAAAATATTGTACAAGAACCAGCAAGTAAGTATGATCATGCCTTGAAGAATGTTCTTGATAAGATGATTGATCAAGAGAAGGAGGCTACAAAACAATCAGATGTTGTTAGAAAAGAGTTTGATGCTCAGTGTAATAGCCAGGAGAAGATTACTAGAGCTAGTAGTACTAACAGTTTTAATACTGTTAGCACACCAGTTAATACTGCTAGTGCATCCAGGACTTTTAGTCCTGTTGGACCATCAAGTGGACCATCATTTGTTCCTTTTAGTGGATCTTTTCCTATTGATGTTGCTAATCTTCCTCATGATTCTCTAATGCCTGAATTGGAAGATACTACTAAAATTCGAAGTACTGGAATTTTTGGCAATGCCTATGATGATCATGAACTGGAAACTCTCAATACTCCTTATGCTGATCAAAGTGTGGGTGTAGAGGCTGATTTCAACAACATGGAACCTTCTACTGTTGTCAGTCCTATTCCCACAACTAGAGTACACTCTATTCATCCTAAAAATCAAATAATTAGAGATCCAAGGTTAGTAGTACAAACAAGGGGCATGTCAAAGAAAAGTTCTGGAGAACATGCTATGATTAGCTACATCCAAAAGCAGAGAAGGACAAATCACAAAGATTTCTGGAACTGCTTATTTGCATGTTTCCTCTCTCAGCAGGAACCCACAAAGATAGCTCAAGCCCTTGATGATGAAAGCTAGATTGAAGCAATGCAAGAAGAGCTGCTTCAGTTCAAGATTCAGAAAGTTTGGACCCTAGTTGACCTACCTTATGGCAAGAAGGCTATTAGTACAAAGTGGGTGTATAGAAATAAGAAAGATGAAAGGGGTATAATAGTCAGAAACAAAGCCAGATTGGTAGCACAAAGATATAAACAAGAAGAAGGCATTGATTATGATGAGGTTTTTGCTCTTGTTGCTAGGATTGAAGCCATCAGGTTATTTTTGGCCTATGCATCATTCATGAATTTTCTTGTGTACCAGATGGATGTTAAAAGTGCCTTTCTCTATGGTACTATTGAAGAGGAGGTATATGTAAGCCAGCCTTCAGGTTTTGTGGATCCAGAATTTCCAAAAAAAAGTTTACAAAGTAGAGAAAGCCTTATATGGTCTACACCAAGCTCCTAGAGCTTGGTATGAGACTCTCTCTACCTATCTGCTGGACAATGGATTCTACATAGGTCAAATTGACAAGACTTTGTTCATAAAAAGAGTCAAGGATGATATTCTACTGGTACAAGTATATGTAGATGACATTATCTTTGGTTCCACTAAAAAGTCTTTGTGTACAGATTTTGAGCAAATAATGCACAAAAGGTTCCAGATGAGTTCAATGGGAGAGCTCACTTTCTTCTTGGGTTTACAAGTCAAGCAGAAAGAGGATGGGATCTTCATTAGTCAGGACAAGTATGTTGGTGAAATCTTGAAGAAATTTGGTTTTTCTAGTATAAGGACATCCAGTACTCCTATGGAAACCAACAAGGCTTTGACAAAAGATAAAGATGGTGAGGATGTTGATGTCCATTTATACAGGTCAATGATTGGGTCATTGATGTACCTTACATCCTCTAGACCAGATATTATGTTCTCAGTTTGTGCATGCTCAAGATTTCAAGTTCAACCAAAAGTTTCCCACTTGAATGCAGTAAAAAGGATCTTTAGATACCTAAAGGGTCGACCCAATTTGGGCCTTTGGTATCCTAAGGACTCTCTGTTAGCCTCAAAATATTGAGTCGAACATGAAGTTCATTCATTATGTATTTAAGTCTCGGTCAATCAATTAGTTAACATTGTAATAGGAAAGTATCGGGAATCGAGCTCGATGGTTAATCTAATATTGTATATGTTTCGGGTTTAATCCCAAGCAAAACCCGAGCCCGGGTCCTAGTTAAATATCCCGCGCGTACCTTTAACGTGACGGAGTATATAAGCTTTTTCTTCTTTAGAAAAAGCTAGTTGTTCATTTTCTAAAGAATTCCATTTCTCTTTTCTCTCTCAATTCTCTCTCTAAAAGTTCAACTCACTCTCTTTCTCTATTCTTGGTTCGATTTCGTGTTTAAATATATGAAGTGAAGTGTTACGGGATCCTACAACATATCCAACTATGCATGACATGATTATTGATCATTGTTTACTAGTGATTCTAGCTCCTTTTTTGTATATAAATATGTTGGCTGATTTGTCTTAAAATTTTGTAAATGTTAATAGAATATGCTTTTAAAGCAGTGAAAGCGGCGGGGGTTACCTCTATTAGTGTCCGAGGTAAAGATGTCTTTTGTGTTGTCACACAGAAGAAGGTATAACAACCCGCAATTTTCATAAATGTAAATATCCATCTATTAAGTTAGATGATGTACAATCTATCAGTTATATATGAACTCACCTTTTTTAGGGAAATTTTTCGCTTTATTACATTACATTACTTTGCCAATATCTCAATATGCAATATAACCTGCATAACTCAAGTTAACAGACTCGGACAACCTACGTATGGCAATCCTATCTTCATATATGTTAAACAAACATCAAAACATATCAAGTCAATATTATAATATCATTATTATAAGGTATATCACTTCTAAAAGGTACCATTTGCAACATCATATCAAAACGGGCTTTAAACCATTATCGGATGCCCTAAACCCTAACCTTATGAAAAGG
>BQNB010049216.1:0-14738 GCA_026074375.1 Tanacetum coccineum
TCATGAAAATTCTTTGATAAACTGAGCAACACTTATTACCTTATAAATAAGAACTAAGGACACAAATAAATAGTAATAATACTCATCGAATAGCTAGTAGTTAGACAGTTGCTAAATAATAAATAGTTACTTAATTCTTGTAGATAATTTGAAGCGGTAGTAGGTCGCGTGTTCAAGTAAGCGTTGAATTCTTTAAGGTACAGATAATTTATCCTTTCTTTTAAGGATTCTCATGACTTTTGCTCCGTATCTATTTGCCTTGTTGAAATCCCTATTTAAGTTTCCCATCCTATGATTCGTTATTCGTTTGATACCTTATTTGATAACTTCATTGAACCCCTTTTGAATTCGTTTGATATATGCTTCATTTGACACTGCCATGATATGAGTTTATTCGTATGTTTGATCATGACCTTCTTTGGATATATTATGTTTGCTTTGATATGTTATATGAGCCCTTGATTTGTTCTGATGCCCGAGCTAGTAACTAGCCATGGAGGTACCATGGCCGCGTCATTGTGGCACCAATGACGTGACACTATCTGTAGCAGTGTGATCAGTCCACGGTGTCCCCATTTTTGTGTGTGCTCTTTATGCACTTGGCCATATATGATTTGATTTGATTTGTAGGGGGCGTATGGATGCATCCTAAATATGTGTAGGATTTGGATATGATTTGGTGCATGGCTTAGTGTGGTCCCAACACCCCATTGCACATTTGTAGGGTACATCTGGAGCTGCAGCTCCCATGTACAATTTGATACGATATGATATGCTTTTGATTGTAGGGTCTAAGCATGTGACATGCTTTAGACATTTGTTTGAGCTCGGTGGGCATTTCTTTATGTTTTGTTTGACTATCTGTTTCATTCAGTTCGTATGATATATGAAATCTCTGCTACTAGCCTATGGTGGTTCCATTTCGTTTACCTTGCATATTTAATCTATCCGTTTGTATATATATCTGTTCATATCCGCGGCAGGTAATAAGAGGAAAGCTGGGTTATAAGTGAAGAGTGCTTAAGAGCTTTTAGTGGACCGAATGGATGATAGTTTTCCTCATTTTATTTAAATTGCTAAAACTTTAGATTTTGCATTTTGTCTTCCGCTTAAACTCTGTATTGGATTTATTTTCGTTTGAAGGTCATTATGTTCAAGACATATTAATTCATTTGTTTTGTTGAGGAACTTTGTTGAACCATTATTATAAATAAAGTCTTTTGCTTTTTTTTTGATGTCATAAGCGTGACATTTGACCCGTACGGGTGGGGTGTTACATAGGCAAAGTCGTGCGATCTGATTGATCAATAAAAAGTTAAAACTGAATCAATTTAGTCAAAATTAAAAATTTGTGGTGGTGAAAATATGATGAAGAAAAAAACACATTAAAATATATGTGTTAAATTTGTGAAGAAAAAAACTTGAAAAAAGAGGAGGTAATTAATAAAAATTTAGTGGTTTTTAATTTTAAATAAATTATATGGAGTTAAGTGTAAATTTATAAATTTACAAGTTTTATTATAACTTTAAAAAATAAACAAATAACCCCTTAAACTTTATACCCCAAGACTTTATATTTTAAAATACTACAAACGTAAATAATTTTTTACTTTCAAACAAAGATTTAACACTATCTAATTACATCTCAAATCTACCCGAAGACTTTTTGATAGATTTTCATTGTCGGCCTGAAATCATATTGTACAACCAAATAGAAAAACACCGAATGACATAAAATATCATAAATAAAGAAAAATAATTTTCTAGCTATTCATTGATTGGTTTGGAAGAATTGCATTTTTTTTCTTTTGGTTTAATATGTATTAAAATTCTAACATTTAAATTTCTCCAAAAGTCTTTATTCCATTGAGATGTCTATGCCACTTTTATATCTTAAAAAAGTATTGGTGACGGAAAAATAGGTAAAACTCTTTTTACATTTGTATATGTATTGAAGATATAAAATATGTAAGTATTTGTTTGACCAAAACATATTGTATGCATGAAACATAATACTTATTTGAGTTTTTTTGTTTTCTATATTCTATAATTAATTGACGTTTTTGATAACTTAACTTGATGCTTTTAAATTCGACTATGAAGCTAAATTTTTACATGTTTTAACACAAAGTATAATGCAACTATAATCATAAAACATATAAAATATCAACTGCATACCCAACAGTAAGAATATCAGCCTTTCAAAGTGGTGATCAATGGTTCGAATATAACGAGGTAAAAATTAATCTAGTTGTGGCCTCGGAGGTTCACTTGAGTCGACTTCGGGCTACTTAAAAGAGTAGTGTTGCTGGGATTAGTCGACTCACAATGTCTGTTAGATAACAAGTAAATCAATTTTTTTTTACTAATTATCCTCAAGTTCATATAATATAGAGTATTAGAGTATTATTACTCACCTTGGTGCCACACACACACACACACAAATCATCTTTTGGATCTAAAGGGTTTCGCAAGATTAGCCTCTTACAAAATACAATTTGTCTTAGATCCATTTTCAATCCTTCCAAATCCTTCATTCTAAATTTCATTCATAATAATCATTCATTTAATCTCCAGAAATCCCTTCAATAAACAAAAAATTTATTTTTGAATCCTTGAATAGTGATCCGAATGGAATATCATAGGATGGGGGACACTATTGTTGGGGGACGTCAAGGTGGTTCAATCTTGTGGTGGGGACACCAGAGGCGAGACAACAAAAGTGGCATCAAAGTACTCCCATAATTTTTATCGTTCGGTTTTTAGAAGTATAATTGTTTTTTAGAGCCTATCTGCGATCCAAATGTGTTTTTTGTTTAGGCAATTTAGTTTTGGTGTGTTCAAGGGAAGATAACCCAAAACCCAAAGAGGACGTTGTTGGATAGGGTATTTCAACATCTGTCTATGATACGGAATTTCCGGATAATTATCGGCCAAGGAGTTATTCTAGGCGTGCAAAAAGCAATACGGTCATGTGGTGGGATCTTACAATTGCTGTCTAGAAAGCAAAAGTACGGAATAAAGGTTTTGGATTTGTCAAATTATAAATGTATTCAGTGAAGGAAGATGTTAAATAATCTCTGTTACAGTATGGATGGGTCGTGTTAGGGGACTCATGACGAAATATCGCTCGATTTCCAAAGACCCAATGGTAAGAACATAGGAGAGGGTATAAAGAAGCCAAATGGTTACTTCCTACTCCTTCTGTTAAAACCAAACTGAGTGGGGTGTTTAGGTAATGAAAAATTCTTAATGGGGTGTGTTACTGGGGATACAAACGAAGTTGGTTGGTTAGATTTTCTGAAATCATCGATAGTTGTGGGAGGATGATGTGGTATGTCTATGAATGTTGATTAATGTCTTTTTGGAAGGGTAAAATTTTTGCTTCTCTAGCCAATCTGAATATGGGGCTTTGGGGGAATGAAAGGCTTTTCCGATTTGTTATCAAATATATGGGAGAACAATGGGTTATGTTGGGAATTCAAAAATCACTGGAAATCAGATGGAAAAAAATTTCAAAAAATGTGTTTAGTGTCATGTCAGGGTTTTTCTCAGATTATAATGGCTACAACGATTTCGAGGTGATGGGTAGGATTGCGTGGGGTGCGAGTGGAAGGTGTTCCTTTCAATTATGGACAAATAATACATTTACTTAGAATTGCTGAACAAGTGGGGGAAAATTGCTCGTTGTGGATGAAGGGATTGAGACTTGTTTTCATTTCTAAAAAAGGGACCTGTGTTTATTTTGAAGGCAGGAATTTGTATCAGAGGAAGATTTTAAAAAATCCACTCACCGAGGGTTAAGATGTATGGATTGAAGCTAATGGAAAACTCAAAGGTTGGGTCCGGAAATTCAAGATGAATTAGAAAGTGAAGATGGATAACTCATGGGATGAGGAAGGTGAGTTAACAAGAACGGAATCAGGGATGGAACATCGTTGATGGTGAGATAGTACATGAGGTCTTTATTTGGAAGATGGATGAGCTGGAAAATAATCTGTGGATGGTATATTTTCGAAAAAGAAAAAAGGAAAGTTTCGGAGAACCCATTTTAATTAATATTCTCTACTTAAGCGTCAGGGAATAATATTGGATGATAAGGGGATTACCAATTCTGTAGATAGTTATGGAAGATCCACCAGGTTTTCACTCCCTTTGCCCACTAATTGTGAAAATGAACACTTCTGAGAAGAGGTAGACCAGAATGATGAATTACAAGTGAGGATGTGAATGTTGATAAATTGAAAGGTAGTGCTATTGGGGTCTATTTACGCGGGTCACTTCAAGGTTTCTGAAAATTACCTAGAAAAGGTGGGATCCATGGTGGGGATTTACTTGAAGAATGTGATTAAAAAGTGGTCGGTTATGGGATTCAAAATGGGAAGGAGTCCATAGCAAAATTTTGGAAGAACTCATTGGAACACCAAGGGGAAAAGAAGGGTTATTGATGAATTTTCTATCTTTTTAAATATACAGGCCTTGCCCAAAGGCAAGAATAGATTGGGTTAATGAACTTAGTAGTCAAAAATAAAGGTGTAATTTTTTAGTTATAACAAGGAATACAAAAAATGGAATAGATTGAGGGACTTTCTGTGTGAAAAAAACAGTGTTGGGGGGAATTCGGTTTTTGATTATGTGTATTTAGTGAGGCGTTGGAAATTCGGGGAGGTATCCTTTGCGTTATGGGGATACTAATTCTTTTTGCAAAAAAACAGTGTGGGGACGGTGTCTGATTATTTGTGATTATAGAGTTAAGTGGAGTTTAACGGAAAGATTATGATTATTGGTGTGTATGATCCTCAAGAGGGTAAGAAAAAAACAATCTCTTTGGTGAATTTCTTTCGGTTTCGAGGTAGATAAGTGGAACGGAGGGATGTTTATTATCAGGGTATTTTTAATGAGGTTCGTGTCAAACTGATAGATTAGGAAAACTCATTTTTAATCCAATGGTGCTATAGATTTATTTCTTTTTATTTTGGATTCGGGGTTGGTTGAAGTTTAAACTTAGTGGGATGTCGGCTTTACTTGGTGTATAGTTCCCGCCAACAAAGATGAAGCAAGTTAGAAATAGATTCTTGGTTTCGGAGAGTGGTTACTAGTAGAAAAAGCCCGAACATTTAAAGTGTTACATTTGGAGAGGTTCTGTCAGATCATTCGGCCTTTCTTCTTTAAAAAGAAAAATGGTTACGATTTTGGGCCCTAAACTCCATTTCGTTTTTTACTTTTCAATTGGCTTGAGGATGGGATGGTTTTAACACCTTTGGTGGAGAAACACTTGGAAAAACAGTCCTATTGTGGGGAAATAATGCTCTTCTCAAGTTTTGTTGATAATCTTAGAAGTTTAAGAATTTTCAGATTAGTAAATTTGGAAATAAGAGTTTAAGTGGGGGGACCCGGAAAAAACGATCAGCTTAGACTTAAAAAAACAGTTGGAGGAAAAATTGATCTGGATATTGATAAGTTTGGGAATGTGAGTGGTCAATTCCCGCTTAGCTATTCTTCATTCAAATCACAAAAAAGATAGATAATTTTTGAATCGATGATAAGGGCATAAAAGGCTAAAATTAAATGGGGCGGTAGAAGGAGATGTGATATATCCGGTTTTTTTCATGGTATAATAACAAAAGGGCGTAATATTTAAAATATTAGGGGGGTTATGGTGTGGTAATTTGGGGATTGAAAACCCCGAATGATGTCAAGGAAAGAGTTCTTCGACCATTTTGCCAAAATCGTTTTGTAAGGCCGCAAAACCTATGCTTTTACTATTAGTCTTGACTTTTCCTAGTCAGATTTCTCATGAGCAAGTTGTCATTGGAAAGGGAGGTTTCTAATTGGATTGAATTAGAAATCGGTTTGGGAATGTGGTTTTTTACCGACATAGCCCGGGTCGGATTGGTTTTCACGTTTGGTTTTTTCAGACACTTTTGGCATCTTGGTGGATTGGGATGTTTGTGAAACGTTGAAGGTTTTTTTTATAATTTTCTGATTTACCCAAAAGGGTGTAATTCATCTTTCATTGCTTTAATTCCAAAATTCCAGGTATGCTTAAATCTGTTAAGATTTTAGGACCGATTGCCTCAATGGTAGCATATATTTAAAAATCATTGACTAAGATTTTAACATAATCGTCTTGTGATGTTTGGGGAAGTATTTAATGAGGTTCATCGGCTTTCATTTAAGATAGGCAAACTTCTTGATGGGGCCTTTTTTTTTAATTGAAGGGGTCATGTCTTTGTGTAAGAAGAAGAAAAAAAAACCAAACTCATTCTTTTCAAAGTGGGATTTTGAAAAACATATTGATCGGTAAGGTGGGGATTTTCTTGATGATGGTTATTAGGCAAGTTTGGGGTTTGGGGATAAAATGGTGATACATGGATTCATTGTTGTCTTATTCTTCGAAAGGGTCTATCATATTCATGGTAGTTCCGACCGACGAGTTTCTAATTGTAGGAGGGTCTTAAACAAGGTGATCCGTTTATCTCCTTTTTTATTCTTATTTAATATGTGGAAAAGGTCTCCATATTTCATTTCAAAAGAGTGCGTTTGATGCGGGTATGTTCCTATGTATCGATGTTGGTGGTTTGGTTATCTTTCGAAATGTTCTATGCGGGATTGGATGCGGTTTTTATTAGGTGAATGGAGCGAAAGTAATATAACTTCTCTTATCCATGTTCTTGATTGTTTTCATAAGGTTTCAGGTTTAAAAATCAATATGTGCAAAAGCAAAATCATGGGCATTGAAGTTGATAATGGTAAAGTCTCTCGAGCGGCGACCAAATTCGGATGTCTTGTTCTTAAAGCTCCTTTTTTATATCTTGGTTCTTATGTTGGAGGGGACATGAATAAAATTCAATCTTGGAAGGACATTATTGATAGAATTAGAAGACGTCTATCAAGATGGAAGATGAAAATGTTATCGATTGGAGGGCGGCTCATGTTAATCAAATCGGTACTTGGCTCGATGCCTATTTTTCACATGTCAATGTTTAAAGTTCCTGCAGGTGTCATTCAAATTCTGGAATCTCTTCGAAGTAAATTCTTCAATGGTCATGAGAGTTCGGGTAAAAAAGCTTCGTGGGTTCAATGGAAGAAGGCTCTTGCTCCTAAAGATAACGGTGGTCTAGGTATTTTTAGTCTTTATGCTCTTAATAGAGGATTGATATTTAAATGGGTTTGGAGATTTTTAGCCCATGAGCCTACGCTTTGGTCTCGTGTTATCAAGGCTATACACGGAGCCAATGGAAAGATTGATGAGATTTCGGGTAAAGGAGCTAATTCATGTTGGATAAATATTATTAAAGAGGTTAGGAGGCTTGAGGAAAAGGGTATTAACCTGCTTTTGTTCATGAAGAAGAAACTTGGGAATGGCCTTTCGACTTTATTCTGGGATGACGTGTGGTGTGATGGGGGCAAGCTTAAGAATAGATTCCCTAGAGCGTATGCTCTCGAAAACAGCAAACAAATTACAGTAGGTCAAAAACTTGCGCATCCTAGTCTTTACCATTCGTTTCGTAGACATCCGAGAGGAGGGCTGGAACTCACTCAAGTTGAAGAGTTAGCGAAAGTGATTAACCCTGTGGTGCTTACTCAGTCTCCTGATTCATGGTCTTGGACATTGAACAATTCTGGTGGTTATACCGTGGCTTCGTCAAGAAACATGATAGATTCGCGATTACTTCCGAAAGGTGATCTAAAGACTAGGTGGATTCGATATGTTCCCAACAAAGTGAACACCTTCGCTTGGAAGGTAATGACGAACTCCTTACCTACTAGATTTAACATTTCCAGACGTGGTATAGATATTGAGTCTCTATCTTGTGTGAATTGTGATGTCGGGATTGAAACCAATGATCATTTGTTCTTCGCTTGTAACACGGCAAAGAAGATTTCTAAATTAATAAATCGGTGGTGGGACGTGCCTTTTATGGATATTAACTCTTACGGAGAATGGAGGTCTTGGATCGATAATGTAAAACTGCCGAAGAAGAATAAAAGCATGTTCCAAGGTATTTATTTTGTGATGTGGTGGCTTCTATGGAATTTTCGTAATAAGAAGATGTTCGAGGCCAAGCCCAAATCTAAGGAGACGTTTTTTGATGAGATTATTTGTAGTTCTTATTACTGGTGTCGGTATAGATGCAATACTTTGTTTAGCTGGGACGATTGGTATAAAAACCCGTCTCTTATTTCTTTGTAATTTCTAGCTCCTTGCTAGTTTTTTTTAATAAAAGTCGCCGTTCAAAAAAAAAAGTTCATATAATATATAAAAGATATGAATCTATTCTCTTCATATGATTTCTTTTTTTTGAAAGGCAAACACTGCAAAATATATAAAAGAAAAAAGAATCATACATCGACCCTATAAGGCATAGGGACAAACATATGAGAAGATAGAAAGGGAACCTAACCTAACACTAAAACTACTATAACTATAACAGAATCAAAACGAAACTAAATAGCAGCAAACCAGAAAATTCAGAATTTGCATGCCAAACTTGGATTTATGCACCATTCATTCCACGAAGATATAGCTCCAGCCGCTCTATTTGACACCCACAAAAATGATAAGACTTGAAGTTCATCACAGATTCTTGCAAGATTCATGACTTTGTTCTCGAATATTCTTCTATTTCTTTCCATCCAAATATTATATAACATGGACCATATCGTATCTTTCCAAACAGTTCTTTGCTTCTTATTAAAGTTTGGTCTCCCTTTATGATTTACTATTTCATCAACCGACCTGAAAGATATGTCACTCATGCCCCACCACGATAAGATTTTTTTCCAGCCATCAGAAACCCGTGAACAAGTCAAGAAACAGTGAGTTATAGATTCTTCCTCCTCATCACAATACTTTATAACATAACTTAAAAAAACATACATTTATTAAAAAACATAATGTTTGAGCCTCGTGCGTGCACGGGCATTAAAACTAGTTGATAATAAGGGTAGATTAATTAAGTTTATATAATTGGTTGTAATTATATATTACTAATATACACAATAGGCGGCAAAAACGATGTCGTCTTGGACTCGGACCAACATAAAAAAATACTTACAGCCCAATACTCGGCCCATAATAAATAAATAAAATTTTTACGAAACTTACCCTCAACTTTTAACTATTTACGACTTTTTTATATAATAAACTTTATTTATCAAATATGTAACACATATCTACCGATTCATTCAGATAAAAAAAATCTCGCGGAAAGAACTTCGAATTGAGAACAAAACGAGCTCAATATTGTAATGCTTCTGACATACGTACGATTTTATAAAAAATTTGAAGTTTAATATAAATAAAAAAAATACAATTTACAAAACGTACCCTCAACTTTTAACTATTTACGACTTTTTGATATAATAAAATTTATTTATCAAATATATAACATATATCTACCGATTCATTCAGATCAAAAAAATACCCGCGGAAAGATCTTCAAATAGCGAACAAAACGAGCCGAATATTGTAATGCTTATGTACGATTTTATAAAAAATGATTATGCGAACATAACGAGCCCAATATTGCAATGCTTCTGACATACGTACGATTTTATAAAAAATGTTGAAGTTTAATACATATATATATTTTTTTAAAAACTTTCATAACACACCCTAAATAAACGACAAGGGTCACAAACGTACAATCCTATGAACGTTTAAATTACATAAATAACCTATTTTTTTCCCATTTACGACCATATTTAAAAACAGATTTCGTATTCATATTTATATTTATATACATAATAAAAGTCGTTCGCTCGCGAAAAAATCCAACTCACACCGTTTTGGTCTTTCAAGTCCCGTTAATGTTTATGAACTTTTATAAGTAAATACGTTTAGTATATGATTCCAGGTAAATGCCATACTATATAAATACGAATACCACATTTTTTGTTAACCAAATAAGTAAAAAAATACTATACTCGCCCAACGACAAATACTCATTGAAATTCCGTGATTGTTAAAAAAAATGTTGGGTGAAATAAAATACATGCGTTAAATAAAAGTTAGGCCCGCCGCAAAGTGCGCGCACATTCCCACTGAATACTCATTCGAAATCGAATCTCAAAAAATTATGGGTCGCCGCAATGCGATGGCTATCTTCCGTGATTGTTAAAAAAATGCTCGGTGAAATAAAATACATGCGTTTAGTAAACGTTGCCGCCTCCGCAACGCGCGCGCACATTCCCACTCAATACTAATTCGAAATCAAATCGTAAAAAATTATGACCCGCCACAACGCGCAGGCTATCTTGCTTGTATATACTCATTTGAGGAAGGTTACGACGTTGTTTCCTCAAATGATTATATATATAACAACTTTTGGCCCACCGAGGAAAATAATCGACAACTCAAGCCCAACAATTTTACACTAAAAAAAATTTGTAAAACATACTCTCAAACTATACGACAAATTACGAAAACTACCTTAAACTTTTAGCTATTTGCGGCTTTTTATATAACAAACCTTTTATCTTAAATACATGATATACATCTACCAATTCATTTATAAAAAAATACCGTTAAAAAGATCTTCGCATTGCCAACAAAACGAGCCCAATATGGCAATTCTTTTGACATGCGTATGATTTTATAAAAAAATATTGAAGTTTAATATATATTTTTGAAAAAAAAAACTTTCAAAACACACATCTAAACTATCTAATAACTTTAAAATAAATCACAAGGGTCAAAAACATACAATTTTATGAACGTTTGAATTTTATAAATAACCTTATACTTTTTTCTGTTTACGGATATTTTATATAACAAAGTTTCTTTTTCAAATATCTAACAAATATCCGCTGACTTCTTTGATAAAAATATACCGACGAGAGGTGTCTCGATTACGAACAAAACTGCCGAATGTGATACGTTTTTGAGATAAGTACGATTTTGTAAAAAAAGTCGACGATTAATAGGCAAATGAGTTGTACTATTTTTCATAACAAGACCATACAATTCAATTCAACCGATTTAACCGAACATGTTAGAAAAATATGAAACAAAACATACGCTAAAAAATCTAGCAAAAACACGCTCGCCGTAACACGCGGGCCACAGTTCTGTTATTTAAATTTACATAACTAATAAGTTGTTATTATTTAACTACTTAAATAATACTTTTTTTAATAAATGATAATTGGATAAGTTTTTATTATTTAACTGCAAATTAGTGATTTAGAAGCCGCTTATTTCTTTGGAGTATTTGCTTACATAAATATGAAAAGAGCTTTGTCATATTTTCCAACAAAAATGTAGCATTTCATCGATACTTATGATTTGAACAATGTTTTAAAAACTAGATTTTTAATCGATTCGGTCGAGTCATCGGATTATCGGTTCGACTACCGGGTAAACCTAGTCTTGCACTGCAAAAAAATATTTGCAATGTTACAAAAATATAAATATATATATAACTATAATATATATAAAATATTAGATATATATATATATATATATATATATATATATATATATATATATATATATATATATATATAAATATTATAATATCATGAAATATTCCATAATATTAAACATAGAACCATTTACAACAATATAACAATGATAAAAATAATATAACTCTTGCAAAGTATATATAATATACTTGCTTATTATTCCTAAGAAACACGAAAAAAAACTAAAAACCCCGGGCTGGTTCCCTCGAGAACCGGGTGCCCCGTTCCACATCAAATTCCGGCAGTTTAACCGGTTTTTAAAAATAAATAAATTGGTATAATTTATACTCGTTTATATTAACCAAACCGATTTTTAACCGTTGAAACCGACCGGATCCAAACCAGATTTCAAATCATTGGAATAGAAGACCAAACAATTATGATAAAAGCACAAGAAAAGAAGATGATCCATCAGTTACAACTTAAGATGACATGGCAAAAATAAGTGTGTTTGTTGGAAAAGTGATAATAATGAATGAAGATTGCTTTCACATGATAAACCAAACACCTTAGATACGCTGACGTGTCATTTATATTCACATTTCTAGAGAAGAATAAGGCCGCAGCATCACATGACTCCACCACCAGTTTCTAAGATATTTCTTTACAGATCATCACCCTAAATTATTGTTTATTCATGACGTGTCCCATTTATTGCTGAGACTTTGTAACTTGTTAAATTATGAACTTTATGCTTTTACTCTTGAATCAATAGCATTGTGATATTACAGGATTGGTTGACCAATAATGGGGCTGTCAATTTTAACTACGACACTAAACAAGTTAAGTTTTGAAGCATTACAAGTTTGGGTTTTGTAAAAAAGTCGACACAATCAACCAACTTACTAACCTGTAGGGTTTTGTTATATATTTTTAACCACTTGCTAACTATTGATGGCAATAAAACCCCGTATCTTATGGAACCAATATTCGAATCCGTATTTGATCGGGTGAATCCCCGAATTGACCCGTGATGGGGAAATCCCCGATATAAAAAACGGGATGGGGGCGAGGATGTACTACCCTCATGATACCCGTTACCCGTACCCGAACCCATACCCTAAAAATTTAAGTTTAAATATCCACTCATATTATAGGCCAATATTAATTTGATATTATTTCATACCAAACATTCATCTCTCTGGTTTCTACCTACATATCTAAATACAAAAAATAAAAAACCCTAGCCTCTCAAAACAACAATTGCCTGCTAATTACTTTATATTAGACATACTTTTGACTCACTTGTTTTGAATTCTTGATGCAATGGATGCATGTACAAAGTATGCAAAACGATTTATGAAGTTATGTATCTTTAATTTTTTAATTCGTATATTCTATTTTAATGCTTATTATACTTTGTTGGATGTTACAGTAGCTAAGTGCAAAAATATATGAAGTTAGATAAGTACAAAAGACTTGATTATACATGCGAAAAAATCCTCGATTCCCCGATGGGGATCCCCGTCCCCGATGGAGACGGGGATGGGATTGAAATTTTTATCCCCGTCGGGTATGGGGCTGGGGATGGGATGGATATTGAGATTGGGGATGGAGATGGGAAACATGATCCTCGAAATACCCCGACCCATTGTCATCCCTACTTCAAACATTTAAAGTTGTTTAAAAGTACAATTAAAAAAATTAAATACTTTAAGTTATGTATTTAGTTTTTTTTAATCAACTATTTTGTGTCTATTTATATCTATATATGGAAACAATAATCTCATTCAATTTAAATAGTGTTTAATCCTCAAATTCTCAAACTTTTATAAATTTTCGTTTATAATTCATAAAAAAATTTAAACTTTTTTACCACTACAACTATATTGTCGCTATAAAATCTCGTTCATATGCACGAGTACTCGTCTAGTTACTTATAATATGTCGTCGATTTTTTAAAATATATTTGAAGTGGTATGTATACGTATGGAATTATTTATCGTGTAGCTTAAAGAGTTTTAACATGCATCTGTAAATCTGTAATGTTTAATATGTCCCTTTAAATTTATATTCAAGTTATAAACAGGTTGACACGACTAGCCCGTTTAATAAGCGTGTTCAGGTCATAGTTGAATTTCTCAATACGATTAACTAACCATGTCAAGTTTGGGCTGAGATTTTTGGACTCACTAACTTTTAAACTCGCACACGTCAAACTGAACACGGCCCGGATGATCACCCATATTGACAAACCCTAATTTGAAATATGATTAACTACTAACTAGATTATTTTACCGAATATAAAATGTTAAGTATCTTCTTTCTTTGGGTAAAAGGTTTTACACCCGGAAAATATATGCTAAGTATCTTCTAATGGGTGAATAGAACTTGGGTGTGTGTGAATGGTAATTTTTTTTTAGAACGGCAAATTATATTAAGAAACTAGCAAGGCACTAGGAAAATTACAAAGATAAAGATCTAGGACATTTCATCCAAGAGATCCAATCAAAATTGTTTTTACACCTATTGGAGCACCAAGTAAAACTTCCCAATTAATAGACTTGCAACATCTTATTCGTGATGTTGTGCTTACTGATAAAGTAGATTCTTGGATATGGTCCCCTAATATTTCCAAAGGTTATACCGCTGCTTCAGCTTTCCATTTAATCAAAAATCATACCCTTGAGGTCAGCCCTAACGTAACACGCTGGAATCGAAATATTCCCATAAAGGTTATTGTTTTTTATGGAGATTGTTGCTTAACAAGCTTCCATCTAGGGTGAACTTGGACAAGAAAGGTATTGATGTTGACTCGCTTTTATGTCCCATATGTCACGAAGATGTAGAAACAGTTAATCATCTCTTCTTTACTTGTGATTTGGCTAAGGACTTGTGGGCGTTGTTGGCTAGATGGTGGGAGCTAGATATTCCTTTTTGCACGAGCATTTCGGAATGGTTTGAGTGGCTTGATTCTTTGTCCATTTCTCATAAGGCGCGGGTGTTTATTGAAGGAGTGGGAGGGACTCTTTTGTGGTCTATTTGGTCTTTTCGCAACCGGTTGGTCTTCTCCAATAACCCTCCTAAAAAGGCGTTGATCTGGGATAGTATAGTTTCTCAATCGTTCTTATGGTTTTCATCTAGAAATCCTTGTTTTAAATTTAATTGGGTAGGTTGGTTGCAAAACCCTATAGCTACTATAGCCTCTTTGTAATTGTTTCTAGCTTTTGCTAGTTTAATAAAATACCGCCGTTAAAAAAACATGGTCAGAAAAGTTGATTTCGAGATTAATATTTTCATGCATTGCGACTTAAATCTTAGACCCT
>BQNB010049216.1:15810-42149 GCA_026074375.1 Tanacetum coccineum
TCATTCACTTGTTTTAATTAAGAAAGGGAGGAACAAAATGTGTACATTGAAAAGACATTGTTAACACATATTGAGTTACATGAATATTAGTACATATGATTCTTCAAATGTTGACGTTGAACTTCTTTTTATTTTTTCGTTTCTGCATTTGATGTAGATAGCTAAATGATTCTCGTCGTTGTCTTTTTTCTTCTTCTGAAATGATACCTCCAAATGATTCTTCCTTTGAGTTATTGTTTTGAATCAACACGGAGGTTAGATCTATCTTCGAACATGATACCTTGGTTTCCTCGTATTCAAAGTGTTCTTGTTCCGCCCATTCAATCATTTTGTTGAAAGTGTAATCATTTTGTGTTTCCTGCCTTATAATGCCTTCATTTTTACTTGAGTATAAAACTCGTTGGAATAACTTTGTTCCTAGCAAGATCAACATTCTCGCTTGGAGAATTAAGCATGATTTTCTTCCAATGCGTTACAACATCTCTCGGAGAGGTATTGATTTAGTCTCAATAGCTTGTGCTTCTTGTACGTTGGCTGAAACCACAAGTCATATATTTTTTACTTGCTCGTTGGCAAATCACCTATACTTGAAGATTGCTAGATGGTGGAACGTTACTATTACGGATATGACGTCGTATGAAGATTGGTATGCTTGGTTTTCCGCTCTTCGTTTTGAATCTAAGAGAAAGAAGATCTTCGAAGGTGTTTTCTACATCACCTGGTGGCTGCTTTGGAATTTTCGAAACAATTCTATCTTCGGCTCTACTTTTCAGCCTAAAGCTCGTTTATTTGATGACATTTTGGCTTTTTCCTTTTCTTGGTGCAAGTCCAAATGTAAGGCGAATTTTAGTTGGGTAGATTGGTTAAAGAACCATTTTCTTATGTCTTTGTAATTTGTTCTCTAGCTCCTTGCTAGTTTTTAATAAAAGCTGCTGTTCCTAAAAAAATAGGCAAATGAGTTGTACTATTTTTCATAAGTTTGCCTATTTTTCATAACAAGACCATACAATTCAATTCAACCGATTTAACCGAACATGTTAGAAAAATATGAAACAAAGCATACGCTAAAAAATCTAGCAAAAACACGCTCGCCGTAACACGCGGGCCACAGTTCTGTTATTTAAATTTACATAACTAAAAAGTTGTTATTATTTAACTACTTAAATAATACTTTTTTTTAATAAATGATAATTGGATAAGTTTTTATTATTTAACTGCAAATTAGTGATTTAGAAGCCGCTTATTTCTTTGAAGTATTTGCTTACATAAATATGAAAAGAGTTTTGTTATATTTTCCAATAAAAATGTAGCATTTCATCGATACTTATGATTTGAACAATGTTTTAAAAATCAGGTTTTTAATCGATCCGGTCGAGTCATCGGATTATCGGTTCGACTACCGGGTAAACCTAGTCTTGCACAGCAAAAAATATTTGCAATGTTACAAAAAAAATATATATATAAATCATGAATATTCCATATATTAAACATAAAACCATTTACTAACAAATATAACATGTAAAAATAAAATTACTTCGCAAGTATATATAATATAATTGACTTGCTTTATTCATAAGAAGACACGAAAAAAAACCAAAACCCGGCCGGGTCTCGAGAACCGGGTTGACCCGGGTCACTTCAAATCTGGCTAGTTTAACCGGGTTTCGAAAATATAAAAATGATTTAATTTAACTCGTTTATTTAACCATAACCGATTTAACCGGTTGAACCGACCGAATCAAACCAGATTTCAAATCATTGAATTGAAGATCAAACAATGATGATAAAAGCACAAGTAAAGAGATGAGTCATCTAGTTACAACTTAAGATGACATGGCAAATAGTGTGTTTGTTGGAAAAGTGATAATATTGATGAGATTGCTTCACATGAGTAAACCAAACACCTAGATTCGCTGACGTGTCATTTATGATTCACTTTTCTAGAGAAAATAGGCCGATAGCAGTTCACATGTCACCAACCAGTTCTAAGATTTTCTTTACAGATCATCACCCTAAATATTGTTTTTTCATGACGTGTCATTTATGCTGACTTGTAACTTGTTAAATATGAACTTTATGCATTTACTCTTGTATCATTTGCATTGATATTAACAGGATGGTTGACAAATATGGGTGGCAATTTAACACGACACTAAACAAGTTAAGTTTGAAGCTTTACAAGTTTGGGTTGTAAATAAGTCGACACGATCAACCTACTTAATAAACATGTTGGGTTTGGTTAAGATTTTTAACCCACTTCTAACTAGTGATGGCAATAAAACCCGTATCTGATGGAGACCCAATATTCGAATCCGTTTTGATCGGGGAATCCCCGAATTGACCGGGGATGGGGAATCCCCGATATTAAAAACGGGGATGGGGGCGGGGATGGTAATACCTCTTGATACCCGTACCCGTACCCGAACCCATACCCGAAAAGTATTAAGTTTAAATATCACTTATATTAGAGGCCCAATAATTTATTTGATATTATTTCATACCAAACTTTTCATCTTCTCTAGTTCTACCTATCATATATAAATCAAAAAATAAAAACCCTAGCCTCTCAAAACACAAATGCTAATGCTAATCATTTATATTAGACATACTTTTGTTTTAATTGGTTTTGAATTCTTGATGCATGTACAAAGTATGCAAAACGATTTATGAAGTTATGTATCTTTAATTTTTTAATTCGTATATTCTATTTTAATGCGTATTATACTTTGTTGGATGTTACAGTAGCTAAGTGCGGAAATATATGAAGTTAGATAAGTACAAAAGACTTGATTATACATGCGAAAAAATCCCCGATTCCTCGATGGGGATCCCCGTCCCCGATGGAGACGGGGATGGGATTGAAATTTTTATCCCCGTCGGGTATGGGGCTGGGGATGGGGATGGATATTGAGATTGGGGATGGAGATGGGAAACATGATCCCCGAAATACCCCGACCCATTGTCATCCCTACTTCTAACATTTAAAGTTGTTTAAAAGTACAATTAAAAAAATTAAATACTTTAAGTTATGTATTTAGTTTTTTTTTAATCAACTATTTTGTGTCTATTTATATCTATATATGGAAACAATAATCTCATTCAATTTAAATAGTGTTTAATCCTCAAATTCTCAAACTTTTATAAATTTTCGTTTATAATTCATAAAAAAAAATTAAACTTTTTTACCAGTACAACTATATGTCGCTATAAAATCTCGTTCCTATGCACGAGTACTCGTCTAGTTACTTATAATATGTCGTCGATTTTTTAAAATATTTTTGAAATGGTATATATACGTATGGAATTATTTATCGTGCAGCTTAAAGAGTTTTAACATGCATCTGTAAATCTGTAATGTTTAATATGTCCCTTTAAATTTATATTCAAGTTATAAACAGGTTGACACGACTAGCCCGTTTAATAAGGGTGTTCAGGTCATAGTTGAATTTCTCAATACGATTAACTAACCATGTCAAGTTTGGGCTGAGATTTTTGGACTCGCTAACTTTTAAACTCGCACACGTCAAACTGAACACGGCCCGGATGATCACCCTTATTGACAAACCCTAATTTGAAATATGATTAACTACTAACTAGATTATTTTACCGAATATAAAATGTTAAGTATTTTCTTTCTTTAGGTAAAAGGTTTTACACCCGGAAAATATATGCTAAGTATCTTCTAATGGGTGAATAGAACTTGGGTGTGTGTGAATGGTAATAATCCAACAATTCTTATATATTCCATGAATCATGTGGAGATCGCTTTCATATTGAAGTATTTCAACCATGCCCTCAGGTATCACGAAATCCTCAATTGGATAATTCAGATAACCGCACTTTGTTTCTTAGGCACGAGAGAACAAAGCAATATACAGAAATTTGTTATGTGGTTATGTCTGGAAGAGATCAATTTTGTGTTATAAAACATAATCGAAAGTTAGTTAAAGTCGGTCAAAAACAGTTGGCGGGAAGAGTCACACCTGCCGGGAAAAAGATGTGTCTTTTGGTGGGGAAACCAGTTGAAAGTAAAAAAACCGGGTTATACCCGCAAGGGGTGATGCCCCTTGACGCTGCAAGGGGGTGCGGCCTCATTGACTCCCGCATTTAGTTGTGGCGGCATCAAGCTAGCTAGAACGAGTATGCATTCCGCACCTCTTGACTCGACTATAAGCTAAACATGACTAAGCTCTTCATCTTAAGTAAATCATAATTACACAAAATATTAGCGATTACAGTATATTCACCAACAATGAACACGATCCATAAATAAGTGTGGCTTATCTCTTGATTATCGCATTTTAAATAAAAATGTGAGACCGTCATTAAATCTCAATGAACCTTTAAGATGTTTACCTATTGGCACGGGCAGCTTTGTGAAGACTAGTAAGGGCCATGACCCCTAGGATTTGCGATATTTACATTATATACCTTTGTAATAATGCATCATTTATGTTATAAATCTTAAACTTTTTAATAAACTATGGTTTGACCCACCTAAGTTTTATGAATTACTCTTCGTCCTTTTTAGAAAAATTGTTAAAGCTCCGTCAGTGCTTTTTTGATGTCAACCAGTCATATAAAGCTATGGATTAAGATTCTTTAAAGTTCATATAAACTTTAGAGGTAAAGTTTTGTCATATACATAACAGTGGGGCATGCTGAGGGACCTTGTTTAATTTAACTTTTTGTGAGAGAACTTTATCGATAAAGTTTATATGAACTTTAGAGGATCTCAATCTTTTTATATACACTAAAGAGTTGATAATTTGTTATAACCTTTATAAATTAAATATCTAGCTAGCCAATGAAAATAATGAGTTATTAATGGTATTATAAACAAAGGACAAATGGGTTTTGCTCCAATATATTTAACCAAGTTTATTAAAATAATGGTTTTAGATTCATTTCTCACAAGTACTTTATATAATTTTACGAAGGATGTGTTGGATTTGGCCCTAAAACAATGTTGTGTATGGAACATGAAAACTATTCATTTTGGATTGTTTTTTTTTTTGAACGGCGATTTATTAAAATACTAGCAAGGAGCTAGATTAAACAAGAACAATATAAGGGTTCTTAAGCCAATCGTCCCACTTGAACGACGCTTTACATCTGAATTTACACCAATAAAAAAAACTAGAAACTAAATTATCAAATATCAGCGCCTTTTCAGGGATCTTCTTATCAAACAGAAGCTTGTTGCGAAAGTTCCACATATACTACCACAGACCATAGTGTTTATAGAATATTACCTTTGTCTCAAAATTATTGTCCATTATTTCATTTCGAGTTTTCTCAAAATAATTGTTCACTTTTAAAAATCGATAGAGAATTTAGTTCGAGTTTACCATATTACCATCACTTGATGTTATTATTACAAACATTAAAGAAGTTTTAAATTAATTAGTTAAGGATAAAACTGTCATTATGCAAAAAGTTAAAAAAAAACTGTAATAATGATGTTTTTTTCTTAAAGTGTGTGTTTTTTGTCTGTAAACAATAATTTTGAGACGGAGGGGGTATAAAGATTTGTAAAGTTTCATATGAAGATAAGCATTAATTTTTGTGAAATTGTTTTAAACTAAAAGATTTTTGGTAGCTAGGCCTAGAACTATCAAAGTCAAAATTTGACTTAAATGAAGTCAAATGGTGTAGTTAGGATGCATGGATGCATATGATTTGAATTGAATTATTGAAGCCTTTTTGCCACTTTACAAACGTGATATCATTTACATGCACACTTACTCTTTACAACTCCCCTATATATACCTTCCAAATTACCCTCTTTTCTTCCAAACCATCTAAACTTGATCATGCAAATAATGGCTAGTCTTTTGCTTTTAAGCATGTTCATCTTCTCTTTCGATACCGCCGATAGCTTGAAAGGGGGCTGGCAAAAGGCTCATGCAACTTTTTATGGTGGCGAAGACGCTTCTGGCACTATGGGTACGTGTTCTTAGTGTCAGTATGTCGTTCCATGTTTGTTGGTGCGCTTTAAAATTTGTTCCATTAGCTTTGATTCAGAAACTATTAAGTTAGAATGAAATAAGCCATTGTATATCTTTTGGTGTCACTCATGTCGTGGTCACGTCGTATATCAACAAGAAGTCACGAACCATAAGCGTCACGTGTTACTAATTCGATAAAAAAACATTTCATACCTTCATATTTATTCGTACTAAACATAAATAAGACCAAGAAGTTCAAAATAATTCATATCAATTCTAAAAAGTATCTCATTTTTAAACCAATTTTTTTGTGACCATTTTTAATGGGCTGCAGGTGGAGCATGTGGCTATGGAAACCTATACAGCGACGGCTACGGGGTTAACACCGCGGCATTGAGCACTGCGCTCTTCAACAACGGGCTGAGTTGTGGTGCTTGCTACCAAATGCGGTGTGTTGATGACCCGAAATGGTGTATTCATGGCATCATTACTATCACTGCCACCAACTATTGCCCACCAAATTACGCTTTGGCTAATGACAATGGCGGGTGGTGCAACCCGCCTCTCAGACACTTTGATCTTTCGCAGCCTGCTTTCTTGAAGATTGCACAATATCGCGCTGGAATTGTGCCTGTTGCCTATAGAAGGGTACCATGCCTAAAAAGGGGAGGCATGAGGTTCACAATCAATGGTCACTCGTATTTCAACTTGGTTCTGATAACCAACGTAGGCGGGGCAGGGGATGTTCATAGTGTCTCGATCAAAGGATCCAAAACTGGGTGGCAAACAATGACAAGAAACTGGGGTCAAAATTGGCAAAGCAACTCTTATCTCAACGGCCAAAGCCTCTCGTTCAAGATAACAGCCAGTGATGGAAGAGTCGTGACTAGCTATAATGTTGCGCCTGCTGGTTGGCAGTTTGGACAGACGTTTCAAGGTGGCCAGTTCGAAGATCTATAAACAAACCTATACTGAAATGAAATCCCATGAGACTAAATAAAAAGGGAATTTACGTGTTCATAGAGAGGTTGCGAGACTCAACCTCGGTTCTTTATGTGTTATATTGTTTACTATCTTCTGTTATAAAGAGTTGTTTCAATAATGGAAAGAAATGTTTCGTGAGACGTGTTTGTTTCTTGTAATGGGGAGTCGGGTTTAGGACCAACGAGCGACTATACTAGTACTTTTTCATACGGGGAGGTATGAATAAGAACAGTAGACCGATAGAAGACTAAAATAAAACACCGAGCATAATGTGCTACATAAGTCTTGTGCTGGTGGCCCAAAACACGCGAGGCCTGTTATACTGTAAACACCAGATCAGCCTCTCGGATCAAACGAAGATGAGAAAGCTCCGGACCTTGCAAGTTTCAAGTCATGTTTGTTTGATTTATGCCGTCCCGTTCACAATCTCGTACGTTATAAAAAGACTAATATGATACATAAATCAACGATACATCCAAAATACGAAATTTGCGAACAAAATATTCCCATATATTCTACAAAATCTAAAACATTCCTAGGAAAAAAAAGAAGATCCAAAACGATACACCCATGACCCGGTCCGACCCACATTGGCCAGACCCGGCCCGGTACTAAATTACACACTCAATAGTTTAGCAGAGAATACTTAAGTCTCAATACAATTTTCCCTTTCTCTACCCCAAGCTTACCTCCTGTAACGACCCAATGACCCGGTGGGTCCCACGGTCCCTTACTCATCTCCGACATATCGACAAATTTCGCCAACTTATTATTACTTCCTGAACCCGAGCTTGAATCACCGGCATTGTTTGCTGACTTTTTTAACTTATCTGTCGGAGTATGGTCCCACAAAGATCTTCGGACGGTGCAACCGGGCAACCGTGAATATAAAAGTTTCATGTAAAGAACATTCCTCGAACCAAAATCCCATACGCCAAGCTGGGCCCCGGTGACTATATGCACGCCACATGAGTCACCAATAAAGGCTTCGGGACTCTCGATGGGAGCGCTGCTGACATGAGAGAAGTTTTTCCACTTTACTGGCTCGAACCATCGACTGTCTTGCTCCTCGGGTCCTAGCCACTTGGGTGCACCGATGGCTACATGTGTATCCCAATATGGACGAAGGATTTTTGGTAGGGATTGCAAGTGTTGAATATGAACGGTTAATCGGTTGTGTTTTGTACCTTCTAAGCATAATCGTATGCCGGTTACTGGCTTACGTCCCACTGATATCTATGTATTCAAGTAACATAACAAATTATTAATATTTAAAGAAGCCTTTCGAGGGACTAATATGTCTAACTAGCCTAGAAAAGAGAGTAATCCGTATTTTTTAGCAAAACCGCATAGAACATTTAAATAATTTACGAATCCTCTTATGGTCGTGCACGTATAGAAACACGAAAGTATGTTCAGAGACAAACATACCTGCTCTTGAGAAACATAAAGCTTTTGGCCCATCATGCTAAATTGTAAAGAAGGACAAACAGGTTCCTTTCTTTGATGGCCCGGAAGTCGGTCTTGTAAAGGGGCCCACACTCGTGGAACCTGGAACTCGAGAAAGTATCTCAATTCCTCAATCTGAGGCTTGTCTGCGCACCAAAGTTTACAGCACATTATATCATAGGCTTAATAATGGTAAAACCACTAGACACTATATTTTTTCACAATGTCGCCCTTAAAAGTGTACACTAAAAAGTGTAGGGATTACACTAAAAAGGATGATATATTGATGGTTTTACCATCATATAAGCCAATATCATATTGAATTATCGATACATTTAAATTTCTAATAAAGTTTCGTGTTATATTGGTAAAAGATAGTCACCCGAAAAGATAATATTCATTTTATTTCAAACATATACATAAGTACTTACTACTAAAGGTTGATTAATCAAATCGAGCATGGAAACTCACTATACTATTGTTGCTTATCATATGGTAATAGATAATATTCTTATTATATTCGAATGGTGGTTAGGTTTCTTACATTCAAGGTAGAGACTTATAGCGCGAGTCAAGTGTTCCTTTCCGGGAAATCCTTCTAGAAGAGAAGTAATCGGAACGAATGACATGGCAATGACATCGGGAGAGTATTTTACAGTTTTTTCCCAGTGAGTATGACTCTGCTCTAAATCATCTCCGCCCCTTCTTCTAAAAATAACCGTTACATCCTGCATAACCAAATAACTAAATATAGTTAATCTGATATTAGTACAACTTTATTATAAACCGTTATTGACCAAGAAAAGTCAACCATTGACTTTTGGCAGTCAAATTGTTAAACGACTTGGAATTATACAAACATAAAAGGCCAAATTATCATTCTGGTTTTTCTTTTTTTATTATTTTGCAAGAGTTATAAAGATATCGAAATTCTAATATTAGTAAAATTATATCGCAAACCCTTATTGACCAAGAAAAAGTCAAAATTTGACTTTTAGTGGTCAAAATAGCAACTTTAAATGAAATAATTTTACATATATAAAGGCCAATTTATCATATTTCTTTTTCTTTCTTTTCATTTTGCAAGAATTACAGAAATATTAGTAAAACTTTATCGTTAACCCTTATTTAACATTGTACAATGCATATAGTCTTACATACTTCCTTAGCATTTCCACCAAGTGACGGTGCACTTGTGGGTTGAGGATATATGCCTTGACTGCTAAACAACGATGGATCACCACCCTGGAAAAAACAAGACCAATGAAAAAAAAAGTGTTAGAATAATTTCACAAAGATAGAAGAATTGAACGCATAACCAAACTTTTTAGAGGTGAAAAATTTGACCCATTTATGACATATAAAAATATTAGCTAAAAGGGTAAAGGGGTCTAAAATTGCAAAGAACATATTTAGTGTAGTTTGAGCAATAAAAATAAAGAATACAAATAAAATACGGAAACTAGCCTTTTCTTTGTATCTCAAAAGGCCCGAGTCGGTAAGGTTATCAGTGTTGCAGAACCTCTGATTTCCTATCTCTTGAACATAGTGTTTTATCTCGGCAGTTGATAAAGGTGATGATTGGTGTTGTTTGACAAATATGACATCTTTACCACCAATTGTAACCGATGTGATAACATGCGTACCAAAATTCTCGATAAAACTATAGATCAGGAAAGAAAAAAACATTAGAGACAATGTTAGGTCAAAGCGACATGAAAATATTTTATACAAAGATAAAAAAAAGTATACCTCGCTAAGGCTGGTGGGTCCCACGATGTGGGGACTGCTCGTTTAACACTATCTTGCAACAGTAAGGAGGATTTCGTGAGCTCAAATTTAGAAAGTGGGATGAAATAACCATCCATACAAAGGGTCTTAGTAGCTGCAGCATCTATGTGTTTTGAGCCCGTAAAGCTAAATGCAGCATTGAAACTACCAAGAGGAATGTTGCCTGCTAGGTTAGCTCTCTTGTTAAAATACTCAACCATCTGCAATCACCAAGAAAATCACAAACTATATAAGTGAACATTGACCATTCAGCAACACTTTAGGAATGCATGCCTTTAATTGTTTTGCATACGTTACACCACAAATAACAAGATCAAAAGGGTCGCCGTGTCCAATTTAAAACGTTTAAGAAAAAGGAATGGTACCACATTAATGTTTAAAGCAAATGCAGCAAACGTTAACGATGTAAATGTGTTGGGAAAATTCGTCTAGTTAAAAGTTAAGGGTGTTTGGCAATGCGTTTCGAGACTGGTTAGTAGATTATTGAGTTTAGAAGTAGCAAATGATCAGTTACTGATGTTTGGGCATAACAAAACAAATTATGATTCTCTAGGGGCCAAATCATTGTGCTAACAACTTTAATAAGCCTGTAAACTAATTCCCCGATCATCTGAATATTTAGGGTTAATGTAAACTTTAACATTATATATATGCATTAGTAGTCAAACACCCGCCCCGAAACAAAGAATATGTAACAGCATCTTTTGTAACAATGAATCTGTTTTGCTACAAACTTTTCCAAAACGCCCTGCAAATATCCTACATTTTATTTTCAAGCTCGCAATACCTAATAATCTCCCTAAACAAATTGCATTCAGCATGTAAGTAGGTGAAGCTTCTGTAACATGTAAAATGAAATCACACTAAAAAAAATTAACACAAGGAATCAACAACATACCACGTATAACTGCAAACAGACGAGGGCTATCACTATTAAACGGTATCCTGTAATTCTCGATATCTCTCGACCATTCCCCTCTAAGGACGCAATCTCGGCTCACACCCCAAATTAATCATACAACCAAAGATCCCTTGTATGCTCCTTTTCATCAATCTCCACAACTTCGACCCTGCTACTCCCTTACAATATAACAACCTCGTATCGAAATTCACATCAAAACCCTTACCTAACCTACCGCATTATTATGCAGTATGCAAAGGCTGCTGGCATTTTCGTCCATCTCCTAAACTCGCAAAATCTATGATTAGAACTAACTAAAGCAAAAATCCAACATCAAAATCGCGATAACGAAGCACAACCATCAATCAGAATCCCCCAAAATTTCCTATCTCTAAAATACCCTTGTGTCTCGAATTAGTATCCGAAAACTAAATCGTCCTCAATGCACTTAAAAATCCAATAAAACCAACCCGCCAAATTTCCAATCTAATTGAGCTAATTCAATATCAAGAACACCCTTTATCTTGAACTAGTATTCGAACACTAAATCGCACTTAAAACACAATAAAGCACCAAACTTTAAAATCTTTCAAACAAACCACCCTAAACCCAACTCATAAAACCCAAAAACAAGCTCAAATTCAATACCCAAAACCCTAAAACAAACCTAATTATGGTTTTCTTGAATCGAAAAAACCAATAAAGATTGCAAACTAACACTGACTCATACAAAAGAAACAAATGATAAATATTGAAATAATAAACCCATCTAGATTATATGAATCAAAACACATAAACTTTGTAAAAAATTAAGGGGATAAGAATCTGACCCAATTTTGACTCTTTGATTTGATGATGGTTTTTTAGTTTGCAAAAATTTTGTTTTTGTTTTGTTTTTACATGTGACTCTTCCTAGGACTTTGGTATTAGTGCTATTATTAAAAGATATTTATGATGAATTGAAAAAGTTACAGAGTGTTTACTGTATACAGTAATTTCTAAAACTAGCAATTTTTTACTTTTGGATTCACTTTCTAGTAAAACAATGTTATTTAAAATGTTTTAGTCATAAAATAGCAACGAACTTTCTAGTAAAACAATGTTATCTAAAAGGTTTTAGTGCTAAAATAGTAACGAATTTTATAGTAAAACAATATTATTTAAAATGTTTTAGTCGTAAAATGGCAACGAACTTTATAGTAAAACAATGTTACTATTTAAAAGGTTTTAGTCGTAAAATAACAAGGAACTTTCTAGTAAGACCATGTTATTTAAAATGTTTTAGTCGTAAAATAGCAACGAACTTTTTTAATCATCGATTTGGTATGTGTATTTTTTTAAAATTGTATAATAGCAACGAACTTTCATAACTTTTCTAATCTGCATATTTTGATGACGTGTCATACCGGAAAGGCTGGCACGTGACACTATTTATAATGTGACACGTCATCAAAATGTGTAGATTGGAACACTTATGAAAGTTCGTTACTATTGTACAACGTTTTAAAATTACATGTACCAAATTGTTACATTTAGAAAAGTTTGTTATTATTTTACGACTAAAACCCATTTAATCTTATTCGATCGTTGAATTGTGTGACTTTATAAATTTTTTGACACGTGTGTGAAAGTTAGTGTGATGCTTTTATAGACCAAAGTAACGTTTTGTGCGATCATGCTTTTTTTTTACGACTAACATAACATTGTTGTCTTATTAGAAAAGTGAGACTCACCGGTGACATGTTTTTCATTTTTGAAAAAAGTGTTTTGTCTTATTAGAAAAATGTCAATGGCGGGTCCCACTTATCTAATAAAACAAAAAGGTTTTTCTAACATGTGCCTCAGGGGCACATGATAAGGAGTGGACAAGAGCTGATGTGTCAGCTCCTCGTCAGCAAATGATTGGTCAGCTCATGAGGGGACAAAGATGTTACCTGCTGACACATCAGCTCATGTCTCCCCTTATCATGTGCCCCTGGGGCACATATTAGAAAAACCCTAATGTCAGTCGAGAGAAAAAAATCATGTTCGTAAAAAAACGTAACTTCAATTTAGCAAATTGAAAAACACTTTTTTCTAATAGAAAGTGAACCATAAAGTGAAATTTTGGCAAAACAAATTTCACTTTCGTTTTTATTCGCTTAGTAACTGAATTTGTGAAACAAAAGTTAACTTTACTCAGCAAAAACACAGAATTTAGTAACCTTCGGTAACTTCACTAAGAAAGAAAATAATAATGTAAAAAAGGAGTCAATTTTTTTCCTTACCGCTCTCTTTCAACTTGAACGGTGTGTTTGGTGAGGAGCTTTTAAGGAGCATAGAGCGTGAAACGGTTGAGGCACTTGAGCGTTGTGATTTTAATTTCGTATTAGGCACGCAGCAGAGAGCTTTGTCTATGTTTCGGAATTATATCATTTTCCACAGCCCATGAAGTACATTTAGAGCTTTGAACATTTTGGGAGCTTTTTTGCACACTATAATCACAACTACAGCTACTTACCAACGTTTTTACTAAAAAAATCCACTACTGCTCACAGCTAACAAGCCCACTGACACTAAGGCTCACTGCATCATTGCTCACTGCACATGTCCACTGCTCACATGCTACACAAGATATTTTTACCAAACATACCCGTCATGTGACTCTTTTCAAGTAAAGCTTTTAAAACTTTTAAATCGTCTTGTGCACGTGTCATTGAAGGCACTACAACTAAATAAGGCTCATGGAGTAAGAGAGAGAAAAACAGACTGATCTGAGCGACACATCAGTTTTCTCTCTCTTCTCACTTAAAGAAACTAACAACTCATAATGACAACTGTAGTGGTAACTTTGCAACTCTTCATTCGTCATCGTTTTTTTATTAAAATACTTTTATTCATAACCTAAAAACGTAAATATCAACGTAAATGTATGAAATTAATAAAAACGTAAGACGTACTCAATTAAAAACTTTTATTCATAAATCAAAAACATTACATAGACTTTGAATATTAAAAATATCACAATTAAAGCTAAAACTAAACATTACGAGACAAGTATTCGACCAAATCGGCTCGAAGGTTTTGATGCGCTTGTGCCGATCTGATTGCCTCTAACTTGTCGCACTTGTTCATGGGTTCGTTCGAGGTCGTCCGGTTGATGTGCTTCCTCCGTGAACCATGTGGAGATATCGCAACTCCTTTGAATTTTCGAATCATATTATGTAGTATGATGCATGTGCACATCATATTGATTATTCTTTCTTTTTCAACCTCGTAGTGTGATTGGCTAGTATGGCTCATTTCTTTTCAGCAACACCAAACGCATCGTTTCAACATCTTTCCCTTGCCGATATCTCTTGTTTTAGCTTATACAAAATTCCTGTGTCGTCATCAAGCTGGTTCTGGAATCGTTCTGTAACGATTGTCCGCAAATTCTGGGTGTAACCGTCAACACGATAGTATCCCCATAGGTTAAGTGATTACGCCGTTAGCCACAAGAAGGATCTCTATCACGTCGTTTTTGAGATCGTTAAATACAAGGTGATTGATATAAAACGTTGATGTCGTTGTTTCGACCCAACAACACCAAAGAAAGCATGTTCATATCCATAAGTCTTGCGACGCAACTACTGCTTCCAATCAAAGATGAACAATTCGGAGCATGATCACGTCTAAAATATTGCCCTTTAAAGTCGTACGAACAACCAAACCACTCCCAATCCGTACAATCAAGGCTTCCTAACATCTTCGAAAACCCGTGCTTTTCTTCGTGATGCCGATAAAGTTTTTCAACATCAGTCACCGTAGGTTTCCTCAAATACTCAGGTCCAAAATTTTCCATAACAAATTGACAAAAATGATCAAGACAAGAGATATACGTGAACTTCTCTCACTCATTATATTTGCAGATATTCCCATCATAGAAAAAATCAGCATTAACGTCGTATGCCAATTGACGAATTGCAGAGGTGCATTAACTTCTTTTCCTTCTTCTACTTCTAGGTCGGGGATCATAAACGTATACGAATTCATTTTGAAAAAATAAGGAATGAAATATATGTTGTTTGAGTAAAGAATGTGAGAAGTGTGTATAAAATGGTAAAGTTTATAGGTATTTATAAGTAAAAAGGGGGGTATTGATTTTTTTGATAATAAATTACAACGAATGGAAAAGAGAGAGGGCCCACACATTTTCAAACTTACGGAGGTGAGTCACTCACCATTCAAGGTTCAAGTCACGCGTGACTTTGTGTCACCGGAGGGGCAAACTCACGCGTGAGTTTGCAACTCACTCGTGAGTTTCCCTCCACTTCATCCAGTAAGGTCAAGCTCAATGTTTTAATAACTATTAATACTAATATTCGCGTAAAAACTATATTTTTATTTTACGATCTTTATGTTAAAGTTTACGTAAACAAGTTATTAGTCGTTAGTTTTTGTCCCGATACTAATCACTTAAAGTATGAATAATTGTATTATAAAACTCGGATAATTATCAAAGAACACATTTTGTCATGCATATTAGATTAATCACTTACATAAACTCTTGTAAGTTTACTTACAAGTTACAACACACCTAAAGAAATGCTTCCCAAGTAAACACTTTCTTAATAATTAACTGATTGTATTAGTGAATAGGATAAAATTAATCTCAAGTAATTAACCATTTTGGAAAACAAATTTTACCATATCTAAACAGATATTTCCTTATTTATGTTAAGAATGCTTTTTCTTCTAAAACAATATCCAATCAAAATTTATAATACAGTTAGAAGATTTAGGGAATAATTTGGAAAGATTTTTGATTAACCACAAAAGACAAAAAACGGCCACCTGACACGTGACAGATCAAGTTTTAACAAAGACGAATCCATACGCCAAGGATTCGTGGATCCGTCGGGGAGTGAAATTGGACTAGAACCTTGGTCTATAAACAGAGACTTCATGTTTACATTTTTACTCACTCATTTCTATCTTCTCTCTAGTATATACACACATTCTTTTGCATACATTCTTTGATCGTTACACTTGTTCTATAACTATTACAAGTGATCCACACCTTACCACTTTCAAGCAAGTGAAGAACACAAGAAAAAAATTCCAGGCTTCAAATGTTATTAGTTTGTAGTCACACACCAATACATCCAGCCCTACCTCGACGAGGACTCGATATCCAGTTTAGTATCGGTAAATATTGTAAGCGGCGTTTTAAGGTTTTCTCAGCCAAATAGGAGCTTGTTGATATAGTGCAAGTGAACTCTCGAGTTGGGTACTCGGGGAGTGGAGTAGGGCGAAGAGGAGCTTCGTGACCAAACCACTATAAATCACCGCGTCATTGGTTTTTTTTTGGAACGACGATTTTATTAGAAACAAAAACTAGCAAGGAGCTAGATTACAAAACAATAATGATATCGAGAGGTGTTTGATTCAGTTCTAGTGCCTTTTTGTGGAGAAGAACTAAAACTGCAAAAGAAATGTCAGGCCTAGTACAATTTTGTTAGATACATAAGGGCTCCAATTGCACTTAAGTATGGAACCTCTGGACCAAGAACTTCTTCATCGTCTTCTCATGGTCGAAATGGATCATTGTCAACATTAAGTGATCTTCTAACCATTGAGGTTCTTAAAGGCTTTGCCTTGTCCATATTGAATCGTTTTAAGAGCTTTTCTGTGTAATTTGATTGATGTATAATTATTCCATTATGCATATGCTCAATCTGTAAGCCAAGGCAATATTTGGTTTTTCCAAGATCTTTCATTTCAAATTCCTTCTTTAATAGAACAATAACTTCTTGGATTTCCTTATTTGTCCCAATTATGTTTAAATCATCAACATATACAGCTATGATCACAAAACCTGATGTTGTCTTTTTGATAAAGACACATGGACAAATAAGATTATTTATATAGCCTTTGCTAATCAAATAATCGCTCAAACGATTGTACCACATCCGTCTGATTGTTTTTCAACCATATAAAGATCTTTGCAATTTTATTGAGCACATTTCTTTGGGTTTTGAACTCAATGAGTCAGGAATTTTAAATGCTTTCGGAATTTTCATATAGATGTCGTTGTCAATTGATCATATTGTAAGCTTGTAACAACATCATAAGATGCATCTCTAAGTTTTTAATGCATGCTAAGCAGATTAATATCTGAAAGTAATTGCATCATGACAAGAGTATGTTTTCTCATAGTCACACTCCTGGTCTTGAGGAAAAACTTAAGCTAATAGTCGGCTTTATACCTGGTTAACTTCATTTTTTTACACTTTCTTTTTGAATAAATAATCCTTTTGTATCCTACATGTTTTTCACAATCTTGGAATGTGGTAACAATAGGTCCAAAACCTTTTCACTTATTAAGTGAATTTTTTAGCTTTCATAGCGTCTTTCCATTTATTCTAATTCCGGTTCGACTTTGACAATCAATTAACAGACTTTGTGTTTCGGGATCATATCACGTCATAATATCACTTGCTTACAGATTAAGAAAAATATTCATCAATATCTCCTATTCATTTTTGGTCCAAAAGATATGTGTTTTGACTATACATTGATAATTTTAATTTATTGGTATATTCATTTCTTCCTCAGGTGGGTTTTGATATAGTGTGTTTCTCTAGAACATTTTCATATGGTGCCGAGTTCCTTTAGTTCCTATTCTTTTACGAGGATTTTTGTCATTTGAACCCAATTGTCTCCCAGTTTTAACGCTTTTGAAATCTGAGCGATGTTTATCAACAGCTTGTTTATTTGGATTTCACTCCAGCTGGGGCATAGCAGCTAGTATATGTGATTCAGTTACTCTTTTTGTATCTGTAAATGCATCAGGTAACTGATTTGAAATTTCTTGCAAATACATTATCTTTTGAACTTCAGTCTCACATTGCTTTGTTCGAGGATCCAAATATAACAATGAAGGTTCACACCAATTGACATCCTTTTCTTGATTTTTCTTTACTCCCACTAATTCCGAGAAAACTGCTTTATCAAAGTGGCAATTAGCAAAACGTGCTGTAAATAGGTCACATGTTAAAGGCTCAATATATATTATGATGTAAGATGATTCATATCTAACATAAATCAACAATCTCCTTTGAGGACCCATTTTTGTGTGTTGTGGTGGTGCAATGGGTACATACACTACATAACCAAAAATTCTAAGATGGGAAATGTTTGGTTCTTGGCCAGAAGCAAGTTGTATAGGAGAGTATTTATGATATGCACTTGGTCTCATGCGAATTAATGATGCAGCATGTAATATTGCATGTCCCCACATAGATACATGGAGTTTAGTTCTCATTATCAATGGTCTAGCTATTAGTTAGAGGCGTTTGATTAATGATTCTGCCTTCAACCATTTTGTGTGTGAACATAAGCAACCGGACTGTTCAACAAACAATTCAACAGACATGCCCTAATCATTAAAAAGGCATGTGATGTGTATTACTGCTTATCAGTCATTCTCTTTTACTGTATACTCAGGAAAATGTACCCTTAATTTAATCATTTGAGCAAGAAATTTTGCAAAGGCCACATTATGAGTTGATAATAATGAGACATGGGACCATTTGCTGGATGCATCTATTAGAACCATGAAGTATCTAAATGGTCCACATGGTGGATGAATTGGGCCACATATATCACTTTGAATTCTTTCAAGAAACATAGGTGATTAATTTTCAACTTTAAGTGGCGAAGGCCTTACAATCAGTTTTCTAAGAGAGCAATATGTACATAGAGGCATTTATTTATTTTAGGGAACTTTTAATCTTTCAGTGGATGTCCATGTGTGTTTTCAACTATCCTTTTCATCATTGTTGATCCTAGATGGCCTAACATGTCATGCCATAAGCTGAATATACCAGGGTCATAATATTTTTCTTTGACTGCCATATGTGCTTGAGGCACATTAATATGTGTATAATGCAAACCAGAATGGAGCATTGGCAGTTTTTTACATATTTGATTATCATTTATGACGTGTAAATACTTCTTGTTTCCAATAGTCCTTGACTGAGTATCATATCCATTATGATATATGTTTCTGAAAATTAACAAGTTTCTTTTGGATTTTAGGGAAAATAAAGCATTCATTATCAAGAGTTGTGTACCGTTTGGTAAAACTACATTAGCTTTCCTCACTGCGTCTATCAAGTTTGTAGGACCTGAAATTGTATCAAAGGTTCCTTTTGTTGGTTTTAAACTTAAAAAATATTTTTTGGATTTAAGGATAGTGTGTGTGGCACCACTATGCTATCCATATATCTCCATCATTTGCTTGATATTGTACTTCATTGAGACTAATTTTAAACTTCTAATATGAACATAAACAAAAGAATAATGAGTTCACATAATAGATGTTTTTTTATTTATTTTACATGAAAAGAAAATTAATTATACATAGTTAAACAAAGTTACAAGAAGGAAATACATAGTTATTTTACATGGTTATTATACATAGTTATTAAGATCCAACAACTTTTCTTTCAAAGTTTTAAGTCATTGAAGAAGTATGAGGCAATAAGCTCAGTGTGTGTGTTATCAAACTGATCCACATGTTCCTTCTTTGTCTTTTTCTTTTCCGAGACTACTTGGTAAAAGCTAACATCTAGATGTGAAGGCTTAGTGCGACAAGCTTTTGACCAATGATTCGCACTTCTAACCTAAAACGGATACTTCCGGGTTTTGGGATTTGGTACCAACTTCATTTTTTGTTGATTAGATTATTAATTGTGGTGGCAGGTAATTCCAGATTATAAGTGTTATTCTTTGACACGACCACAAACACAACCCGGGACACGACCTTTTTAACACCTTTCAGGTGGTAAAGGTTTGTTTATTATGTTGGGAAACTGTTGTTTTTTGTGATAGATGGCCATGACCACACCTGCTTCGAGGGTTACCTCTTCCTCTTTGGCTTCCAGAGTTTTTGTTTATCATTATTGTTAACACAACGATTTGCTTCTGAAAGTGCTAAGATCCTGTGGGTACGTGTTTGAAGATTTTTCATTAATAATTTCATTGTTTTTTCTCTTGCTAACAAGAAGATTTAACATTTAGATCAAGTATCCTTTTAATATTTTGCCATCTCAATCGGTTTGTTGCTGCAAGTTTATGTTTGAAGCTGATGTGGAGAAAGTTGTCTCAAACCATATATGCTTCAAATAACAGTTGCCATAAAATCTGAGTGTTCGACATATTTTGAATAAGGCAGAGGTGTACTCATTAACCTTTCTAAAGTCTTGAAACCTTAAATTGTTCCATTCATCTCTAGCAGAAGGGAGTAAAACTTCCCTTTGATTATTAAATCTGGTTTCTAAATCTTTCCATAAAATGCTTGGATCATCACAATTTGAATATTCAAATTCTAGCATTTCATCAATGTGTTGATGGAGGAAAACATAAGCTTTCTTACAACTTCTATCTAATACATACACAAGCCACTCCCTCTCCATGCCAATCTTTTACACACCTCAACCCCTCTAAAACTATGAGTGTGATGTAAAATTGTCTCATATATATAAAGGAACTACAACAAGCCTTTCACTTCACTTCTCACTTGCCAAAAATAAAAAACACTTTCTCTTTCTCTCTACAATAAGCCACGACACCAAATAAGCCATAGGAAATTTTTATAGTTTCCATTTTTATGATATTACAAGTATAGAAGTGTGATCAAAGGTATTATTTAAGGTGTTCTAAGTTGATTTGCAAGTTAGGATTTCCATTTTAAGCAAGGGTTTTCAAGATCTAAGTTAAGGTTTCATAAATAAAGATTTGGGTTTTTGATAAGATTTTTGGGTTAAAATCAAAGACTAAGGTTTTTTTGATCATAAGCTTTGTAAGCATTCTACATTACTTTTTTTATTTTCATACACTTTGATTATGTTCTTACATATTTCTATACTTACTTAATGTATTTATATACATAAACATCAAGATCACTAAGTTATATCACCAACTAGTAGACTTTTATAGACATTTAATGAAATCAAGAACACTACTTACTTGTATGATTCTTAAGCATGTTAACAAGTTTGTTATTCATAAACTAGCTTATTTGATTTTACAAGTTATTTCATTATATTGTGAAGTGCTGGATGGGATTAGGTTAGTTTGGATTTGTTGATTTTGAAAGAGGTTGAAGTGGTTAGATTAGAGGTTGTTGTATTGTAAAAATAAGGTTAAAATTATAGTTTTAAAGTGTGTAAATTGCCCTTTAGGACAACATCTTTTAAGCAGTTAGTTACGGATATATTGTCAAGTTAAAACCTTAAAAATGTGTTAGTACATCTCAATACGATTCCGTGCATATAAGGAACGCGAAAAACGGACTTAAAACGAAGAAGTTAGAGCCAAAATAAGATTTGAAACAATACCGACAAAAACAGTTTTCGGCAAAAGCTGGCAGAAATATAATCCGTGATTTTAGCCATTTTTTGATTCCGAAGGCTAAGTATAAAGCTTAAAATGTTGTCCAGGATGATTTTTCGCAAAAATAACACGAGTTTTGAAGCCCAAAAGTGTAAAAACGAGTGAGTTATTCTTAATCAAACTTGGACTATTTTTCGGAATGTGTTATAAAAATTTCTGCACTATTTTTCCTGACATGAATAGTAAAATTATATTTTCGGACATTTTTGGTCCGTTTGAACTATAAAAACCTTAGGAAATATTTTAGCATCACTTATATAATATTTATACGCGGTTTAAAATCTTATAAATATTATTTTATGAATTAACTAAACTATATATATATTGTCGTTGCAAAAATAATAAAAGTGGTAAACTTAACGAAAGCATTATTTTGATTTATAAGCTAAGTCTAAAAACTATTAGGTGGTGATATAACAAGATAAAATATAGTGCATTGTTCTATATTTTCATGCGTATTTTAAATCGACCTATAATTAAATAGGTTGCATACCGGTCCTTATCGACGACATTCATAGTTGATTTTTCTAGTCAATTCCATCACTTGAGGTGAGTTTATGGCCCCACTTTACTTGTTTTACAATTACTTTACAAATCTCGGGGTGAGATACATGCTTTGTTTTACATTTGGACACAAGCACTCTTTTAAACATGTTACGAGTTGCCTAAGTAGCGATAACCCGTTATGCCCACTATCATGAACTGTTAATTGCTTTGGAGTAGCGTGTTTAACACCCCCCACCACTCCCTTCGACTTTTACCTTGTGTGTATAAATAAGATCTATGGGGATTAACATCCCCGATCGTGTAAGTCTACATACTAGCTTTGACGACGTCGAACTAACAAACGTTTTATACCATATCGGATTTTGGATGTTACGGGTTGAACATCTACACGGGTACATTAGTGCATATATATGGATGCATACATAGTTGTAGATTCAGCGTCATGAGCTTAGTGCAATCGTAATTACATTTTGAGATTTTGTATGGGATATATTATTTCGCACATTGAACTCTTGCGGTCCTACATTTATACATACATAAACCTATGAACTCACCGACTTTATGTTGACACTTTTAAGTGTGTATTTCTCAAGTGGATAAGCTACTTGACTTTCTTGATGTGCATTGGAGTCTATCTTTTATGATACATTAGGATTTTACATGGCATTAAACAATCAATCTCTTTGTATTATTTTTAGTCTTTCATTTCGATGCAACTTTGAGACAAATGTTATAACTTAATTATTTCAATCAAATCCACGAGATTACTATTCAAACGACTCATTTAGAGGTCGTTTTCTCCTATATTGTGCTATTGTATTATGAATTGATACCATCGGTTACTATTTTGCTGCCACATATTTTGGGGGTGTTACACCATTTGTAATTACTTTCTGATTTTTTCAACGTTCAATTTTAAACGTTACACGAAACACTTTCCATAATATCAAATATCATTAATTAGTTTTTATAAAAAATGCAGCTACTGCTCACAGCTACAGCCCACTGCCACTGCTCACTGCTACTGCTCACATCCACTGCTCACTGCTACAGCTATTTTTACCAAACATACCCGTCATGTGACTCTTTTCAAGTAAAGCTTTTAAAACTTTTAAATCGTCTTGTGCACGTGTCATGAAGGCTCTTCTACTTATAAGGCTCGATGGAGTGGTGTAACATAACTCACCATCCATCTAAGCGTCACATCAGTTTTCTCTCTCCTCTCACTTAAGTCATTACAACTCACAATTCAATTGTAGTGTTAACTTTGCAACTCTCCATTCGTCACCGTTTTTTTATTAAAATACTTTTATTCATAAACTAAAAACGTAAATATCAACGTAAACGTATGAAATTAATAAAAACGTAAGACGTACTCAATTAAAAACTTTTATTCATAAATAAAAAACATTACATAGACTTTGAATATTAAAAATATCACAATTAAAGCTAAAACTAAACATTACGAGACAATTGTTCGACCAAATCGGCTCGAAGGTTTTGATGCGCTTGTGCCGATCCGATTTGCCTCATAACTTGTCGCACTTGTTCATGGGATCGTTCGAGGTCGTCCGGTTGATGTGCTTCCTCCGGGAACCATGTGGAGATATCGCAACTCCTTTGAATTTTCGAATCATATTATGTAGTATGATGCATGTGCACATCATATTCATTATTCTTTCTTTTTTCAACGCTCGTGTGGGATTGGCTAGTATGGCTCATTTCTTCTTCAGAACACCAAACGCTCATTTCACATCTTTCCTTGCCGATTCTTGTTTTAGCTTATACAAAATTCGCTTGTTTTCGTCATCAGCTGGTTCTGGAATCGTCTTAACGAGTGTCGCCAATTCTGGATGTATCCCGTCAATAAGATAGTATCCCCATAGGTAAGTTACGTTGTTAGCCATAAAAGGAATCTCTATGCTCGTCCGGTTTTGAGATCGTTAAATAAAGGTGATTGATATAAAACGTTGATGTCGTTGTTCGACCCAACAACACCAAAGAAAGCATGTCATATCCATAAGTCTTGCGACGCAACTGCTTCCAGCAAAATGAACGAATTCTGAGCATGATCACGTCTAACATATTGCCCTTTAAAGTCGTACGAACAACCAAACCACTTCCAATCCGTACAATCAAGGCTTCCTAACATCTTTCGAAACCCGTGCTTTTCTTCGTGATGCCGATAAAGTTTTTCAACATCAGTCACCGTAGGTTTCCTCAAATACTCAGGTCCAAAATTTTCCATAACAAATTGACAAAAATGATCAAGACAAGAGATATACGTGAACTTCTCTCACTCATTTGCAGATATTCATCTAGAAAATCAGCATTAACGTCGTATGCCAATTGACGAATTGCAGAGGTGCATTAACTTCTTTTCCTTCTTCTACTTCTAGGCCGAGGATCATAAACGTATACGAATTCATTTTGAAAAAAATGAGGAATGAAATATATGTTGTTTGAGTAAAGAATGTGAGAAGTGTGTATAAAATGGTGAAGTTTATAGGTATTTATAAGTAAAAATGGGGTATTGATTTTTTTTATAATAAATTACAACGAATGGAAAAGAGAGAGGGCCCACACATTTTCAAACTTACGGAGGTGAGTCACTCACCATTCAAGGTTCAAGTCACGCGTGACTTTGTGTCACCGGAGGGGCAAACTCACGCGTGAGTTTGCAACTCACTCGTGAGTTTGCAACTCACTCGTGAGTTTCCCTCCACTCCATCCAGTAAGGTCAAGCTCAATGTTTTAATAACTATTAATACTAATATTCGCGTAAAAACGATATTTTTATTTTACGATCTTTATGTTAAAGTTTACGTAAACAAGTTATTAGTCGTAAGTTTTTGTCCCGATACTAATCACTTAAAGTATGAATAATTGTATTATAAAACTCGGATAATTATCAAAGAACACATTTTGTCATGCATATTAGATTAATCACTTACATAAACTCTTGTAAGTTTACTTACAAGTTACAACATACCTAAAGAAATGCTTCCCAAGTAAACACTTTCTTAATAATTAACTGATTGTATTAGTGAATAGGATAAAATTAATCTCAAGTAATTAACCATTTTGGAAAACAAATTTTACCATATCTACACAGATATTTCCTTATTTATGTTAAGAATGGTTTTTCTTCTAAAACAATATCCAATCAAATTTTATAATACAATTAGAAGATTTAGGGAATAATTTGAAAAGATTTTTGATTAACCACAAAAGACAAAAAACGGCCACCTGACACGTGACAGATCAAGTCTTAACAAAGACGAATCCATACGCCAAGGATTCGTGGATCCGTTGGGGAGTGAAATTGGACTAGAACCTTGGTCTATAAACAGAGACTTCATGTTTACATTTTTACTCACTCATTTCTATCTTCTCTCTAGTATATACACACATTCTTTTGCATACATTCTTTGATCATTACACTTGTTCTATAACTATTACAAGTGATCCACACCTTACCACTTTCAAGCAAGTAAAGAACACAAGAAAAAAATTCCAGGCTTCAAATGTTATTAGTTTGTAGTCACACACCAATATATCCGGCTAGAGATGGGCAAAAAAATCGGGTTCCAAACCGGTTTCCGGGTTGAAACCGAAAACCGAACCGGTCAACCCCGGTTTTGACCAAACCGGTTCCGGTTTTTGGCCAAACCGGCGGTTTGGAACCGGTTTGGCTTTCCACCGAAAAACCAGGTTTGACCACCGGTTTTTTGAACCGGTTTCAAAAACCGGTTTGGACCCGAACCCGATTATCTTGAGACAATAGAGGACCCGGGAATCACCCTTTTTCTGATTTTCTTATCCTATCTATCTTTTCTTGAGGACAATGGAGGACCCACAACTTACATTACATACAATCCTTCTTAAGCAAAAAAAAAACCTATCCACCCCAATGGCAAGTGAATCTGCCTCAACTACCACCGGTGTTGGTTCAACAAGTGCACTGACAATTCGTGAAATCATACCAACCAATCGAACCCCCGAAGTTTGGAAAGACTTCAACATGTGCATTATGACCAACGGTCAGAAAAAAGCTCAATGCAAGTATTGCTTTCATTTATTCTCGGAGGGTTCCAACACGACGTTGAAGAATCATATAACTCATCCGCATTGTGAAGTATTAAAGGCGCAACAGAATCAGAATCCGGAAGCCGGGCAAACGTCGATGGGGCGAGATGGGCAAATTTTCATGTACAATCTGGATTATCTTCGTGAACAAATGTTAAAGGTCCCCATAATTAACTTGGTTGTGCAAGCTGGTTTAAAGGTCCCCATAATTTGGTTGTGCAATGGGCGAGATGGGCAAATTTTCA